>PVLD010003993.1:0-132723 GCA_004027595.1 Dinomys branickii
TATATTTGCATAGCATTACATATTGTATGTAAAATTTATATATACTTAGAATATAAGCAAAGATTTTAAGCAGATAATTCAAAATTACTATACACTTAATCCTTTATTTTAAACATTAAATTAACTAAAATGAAATAAATTATTTTCCAGAGCAAAAATTAATTGGTGCAAAGATGAATAAATAAATTTAAATTATGCTTTTGAACTGTATGTAATGTCTCACATATTTATTAAGAAAATAAGGACAAAATTGCATTTCCAAAAAACTGAGAAAAATTAATGGAATTTTAATTTTAACATATTATATGGATAATAAATAAATTAGAGAATATATACATTCATTGGTTGAGTTTTGAGAAGAAAAATTATGTTACATAAAATCCCAAGACTGTAAAATTCTTGAACAAATAAATAACTTAGACAGAACTGTTTCCATTTACAACAGTTTACTTCCAACAAAAAAGCAAACATAAGATGCTTTTATGAGAGACATATTTTTAAAAGTATAAACAGTTTCAGAGCATAGTTATCTCTAAAAAACACCACTTATTTCTTTTTATGAAGTGGTAACTCCAGCACTACAGCTGGACAAAGATAGTTCAAGAAAAGGAAACTCATTTTTTGAACAAAATGTGAAAATGGAAATAAAATATGATGAAAATATCTGACAGTAGAATAAAAAGACTTCTAAGTTTTCCATTAAGTAACTCAAGGATAATTTAATATTAGGAAATACATTAATATATTTAAATATATTAATATATCAGGACAGAAAATTTACATCCATTGTTGTAGTCTGGATTTTGCAAGGGGAACAATACAATACAGGACACATATTTTATCAGATTATTTTATCATAGTCCCAAAGAATCACCTACAAAGAGAGTGCAGGAAATCTGTCCACATACTAAAGACCGAAGAATCCAGCTGAGGGCCTGGATCCCACGGTAATGTCCTGCATGAGTCCAGCTGAAGAGCGAGCACTCATAGCGATGCTTCTCACAAGTCCAACTGGATGCCTAGAGCCCATGACAACATCTTATTCAGGCCTGTTTCTATGCTGAGAAGGCCCAAAGGTCAGTGATGGAAGCTAGAAAGTCTGTGCCAGAAGGATGAAGGATCTGCGCTAGCAGGCTGAGGGATCTGAACTAGAGCCAGAAAATGATGCTCAAAGTAAGAACCAGAGCTCCCCTGAAAATTACCACAGCCATCCTCAGCAACAGTGAGGTCCTGAGCTCCTTCAACCTCGAGGACAGCCAAGTTCCATCAGGAAAGGCAGTGCAACAAGCTTCTCCAGGAGACTGGCATTGCACCATCTTCCCCTCCAGAGTCAGGCTGAGGACTAGCGCTCCCCCAAAGTGAACAGTAGCCATTCTCAGAAACAACAAGGTCCTGAGCTCCTTCTACAATGAAAACAGTCCAGTTCATCAGGAAATCCAGCATGACAAGCTCCTCCAGGAAAACTCAGCTCCCGACAGCTTCCCTAACAGCTTCTAACAACCTCTCACTTCTTCCTCTCCAGTTCTGCCTTTTATGCTGCCAGCAACAATCTTCAGGTGGACCTCCTACAACCAGCACCACGCTGGTTCAGTTCGGCTGGGTGTTACAAGTTGACCACCAGTTGTCAATCCATCATGTCCATCTTCTGTTGAAATGTAATAAAATTCAACATTCATTCTCAAGAAAGAAAAACAAAAAACCAATGGGTATTAGCATAGTTGAAATTAGAGCTTTTTCTTTTTGAACAATGAGGCCTTAACTTCAAAATCAGCAGTGGGATGATGCCTTAGAGTGAAAAGCTAAAGGCATGTCTATTTAAATAAGAAAGGATTTCCATAATCCTTGCCACATGTGAAAGTATTTGAAAAAGTTATTGACACATGTCAGTTATCCATATTAATGGGATTCAATATAGTATTTCCATGTATGCATAGATCAAACCCTACCTCTCTTTCCTCATTCCTATCCTCCCACTCTTTCTAATCTTTTGCAATCATTGTTCAACTTTTGGGTCCACTTGTTTCAGAATCCACATATGAGAGAGGAAATGTGGTACTTGTATTTCTGTATCTGTCTTATTTCATTTAATATAAAGTCTTCCAGTTCCATTGATTTTTCTGCAAATGACAGGATTTCATTCTTCTTTATGGCTGAATAATACTCCCTTGCCGGTGTATACTACATTTTCTTTATCCGCTCATCCATTGATGGCCACCTAGATTCTGGCCCAATCTTAGCTATTGTGTACAGTGCTACAATAAACATGGGCATGCAGGTGTCTGATATGCTGACTTCATCTTCATTGAGTAGATAGCTAGAACTTCACAGAATTTTTAAATACTGGCTAATGAGTAAAACAAGAATAAAAAAATAAAAGGGCTCTTTCAATGTAGACAACATAAATTTTGTAATTCACATGTAATAGAATCATCTATCTGGAGAACCCAAGGGGACAGAAAAGTTCTAGATAACTAGAACTTCACAGAATTTTTAAATACTGGCTAATGAGTAAAACAAGAATAAAAAAATAAAAGGGCTCTTTCAATGTAGACAGCATAGATTTTGTAACTCACATGTAATAGAATCGTGTATCTGGAGAACCCAAGGGGACAGAAACTGAAAAATTACTATACTGTTAGGCTAGTTCAGAAATGAAGGTTGGTTAGCATAATACAATACAATATAATAACCATTGTTAATTTCCTACAAGATAAAATGCATAATAAAATTATAATATATAATAATATATAATAGTTTTTCTATATGCCAGTGATATATTGATTTTAAAGAGGCTATCACAATAGCACAAATAAATCATAAAATACCTAGCGAGAACTTAAGAAGAAATGTATATAAATGGATGGGAAAGAATAAGGACTGTAACTGGAAAAATGTGCAGTGCTATTGAATCAAAATGCTAAAAAACGATACAAAGTTATCAATAATCTATTATCTCTGGAAATTTAATGGGATGCAAATGGAAATATCCAAGGGGCTTTGCAGGTGGTGCTGCTTTATGAAATTCTTTTGAAATTTGTTTGGAACTTTGGAGTAACCAAAAACATTCTGGAAGAAAATCCAAGGCTGAGGAAAGACTTGCCCTCCTGGATAAGCAGTGTGCGGCAGTGTACATGTAGCTTTGTATATATTTAAACAGTCTGGTTTAATTACAGAAATAGACAGATAAATCAATGGGACTGTACAAGAAGAGCTGAAGCAGGCATATGGAAATATGAATTTCATATAAGATGAATGTGGCATCTCAAATCAGTGGGGAAAAGGTGAAGAATTCCATACATCAAATTGGGTCAATTTGCTGACCATGTGGAAAAAAATAGATCTTTATAGCACAACATGTGTTAACAAATTTTATATTTATAAAATACTTAAATGTGAAATTTGAACTCATATGCAGATTTTAAGTGAAATACATGACTATTTATCTGAGGCCATGGTACACTTTCTAAGAGCATATATAGAGGCATATTATATAAAATAAAGGACCATGAGATCTGATTACTCCAAGTACCAAAATTCTTTAAGTCAAAATGATCATAAACAAAACTAAATATTGGACCACAAACTGAAAAGCATTTTTGCAAGAAGAGGGTTGAATAACATTGTATAAAGCATGCTGAAACAAACCAGTAATTAAGTGGCAAGCATATAAGAGAAAATATGCAAAAGAATGTCAGCAAGAAATTTTCTAACCAAGAACCACAGAGGCCAATGATACAAGAAGAAATGTTTAATGACTACACTATAAATTAAGGGTTACAATGAAAAAGAGCAACACATTCAATACAGTTAGCCCCGTGCTAGGAACGTTATTTAGAAAGTTCTAGATAAGTGTTAACTTTTGGTGGTGTGATGATAGTGTCGAAGATGGTGATGGAATTTCCTTCAAATGTGAATAGTGTGCAGACAGTGATGGAGAAATGACTCAGTCGGTGGAAGAAGAAACTGATACATTTCCAAAGTGTGACTCTACAACACATAACCAAAAAGGTGCAAAAGACAAATTTCTTTGGGTAGGTTTTTCCAATGAAATAGAATGAGCTCTTCTGTCAAGATTTATTTCCAGGATGTTCATGACAGTGTTAACTATAATAGTTACCATAAAACTGGGTACAGTAAAAAACTGGTTCAAGTATCAGACACACCAGCTTAAATACTGCACGGCTTTGCTTATATAAGAATTACCCACTGTAATTCTCAGATTATAAATAAAGAACAAAATAAAAGACAGATAATAGGAAGCAGGGAGAAGGTCTTTCTCAAGTGGGAAGGGGATCAAGAGATGGAAGATGAGGGAAAAGGGGTGGAAAAAGGAATTAAGATGAGTGATGAACGCATGCCAGCTCCACACAAGGAGCATGAACATCGTGTACTGCAAACACGGATTATCGCAAGTTTTGAAAAATTCACCTGGCAGAAAATTATGTGGTGATTAATAATATACAAAACAATTTACTGAACTCAGTCCCAGCCTACCAGGTGGAATCAATGCTGTGTTTAAAAAGCTGTGTATCTGCATGGAAGAAATAAGGAAATGAATTTAAAAGTATCAGTGTTCACTTCTAAACAATGGGACCATGGATGCTTTTAATTTTTTTCATCTGTGTGTGTGTGCATGTGTGTGTGTGTGTTGTGTATTTTTCAATATAGTCTGTAAAAAATGAGTGCTAATTTTCTAAGCAGGAAGATAAAAAATTTTCCACTGGTAAGTATACCTTTTCAATTTTCAGAAGATTCCTGGGAACTTGGAAATTGAGATTTGGGTCAAATATTTGGGATTTTCTTCATAAACTCCCCACTTGGACAGCTCTTAATTAATAGAGGTGATGGAGAACAGCTCGCCGGGCAGAGTGACGGAGGCATATGGATGGCAGGTGCTGGAGAGGACTTGGAAGCTTAATCAATCTGGGATACATGATGGGCTTTGAGGTGGAGGAGCCCAATGCATCCCTCTTTATCGACATTGTGTCAATAGAAGCAGAGGCATTTAGCTGTATAAACATAAAGCTTGAGCGGCAGCACCCTAAATGCTTAGCCAATAGATCAGGAGGTAGTCCCATAGGCTGCAGTTGGCAGCCTCTCCGGGGAGCATCTGACCAGCTCCCACACCCGCAAGAGTCTTCACTGTTGTTGAAAGTTTGTGCTACCCTCCATAGTAATCAGATCTATGTTCTGTACCACCACAGGCATGGGAATCTGGACAGCAGGCATGGAGGGCTGTGTATTTCTTTCTGTTCTCAAGTGTTCTCCTCTCTAGGAGGAGGATGAAGATGCATGAAATTATCTACAGGAAGTGGGGTCCCCTAAAAGACTTCTGGGCTGACCACATGCACGCTGGATGACAGGGTGAGTAAAACTCTGAAATGTGCCAGTTGAGTCCCTGTTTTGCTTCCTCTTTCTTTAGATCAATCAACAAATAGCCAGTATCCAGGAGTAATGGCACTTGCCTATAGTCCCACCGGTCTAGGAGGCTGAGGCGAAGGTTCCCAAGTCAGATCCTAGCTTGGGCAACTCTGCAATTTAGTAAGACTTTCTCAAAAGTAAAAAAAAAAAAAAAAAAAAGTCAAAAATGCTGGGGATGTATCTTAGTGCCAAGACCTTGGGTTTAATTCCCAGTACTGGGAAAAAAAAGAAAAAGAAGAACACAAACAAAACACAGAGCAATGGTGATTTCCCAGGGTCTATGCTCTGTAAAGACACACTTAGTCCATGAGCCCTGACTGTCCTGCACAGTGACAATCTTTTCCCTTCAAAAGACACGCAGTGTCTTTTATAAAATACCCACCTGCCTTCTCTGGTATAGTCTTCAGTGATTTTCTGCGGCTTTCAGGATGAAAATTACATGCAGCACACCGTAACTCACCCAGCTTGCCTCTCTGGGGCTCTGCAGTCTCCCTACCCCCACCCCTCCGACAGTTTTCATGTACTTTCCTGAGGGGTGTAGGTCTAGTGTGTGCTAAGCACGAGGTTTACCACTGAGCTGCGCTCCTAGATCTCATTCTCATTCATTTCCTTAACACCTACTCATTCTTCCCCCGGGAAGCCTTCCCTGACTTGTTAGGATTCGATTAGATCTCCCTGCCACATGTGGTAGCACCCCTATCCCAAAACCCTGCGGTTGTATTTGTAATTTCTCTTTGATTGCTGGTAACTGACTTTGGCCCTGGGATGGTACACCTCTCTTGGTCAGTAGCTAGCATAGTCATGGCCCACTCTAGACTATTAGTTGATTGAACAAATGATTGAGTGAATGATTGAATGCAAATGAGGCAGACATAGCCTCTCTGTGCAAGAAGCTTATGGGATAGACAGACTTACAAAAGTACATTCAAGAAGTTGGTCTTGAGAATCTGTGCCTTGAAGGGACAGCTATCTCAGAGGGAGGTGATTGGTTCCTTCTGCCTGACAACAGGTGATTCCAGGTGCTTTCTGGAGAGGAGGAGCCTGGTGAGCAGGTTCCAAGGGATGGCCAGAGAGTGTTCTGGTAGTATGGGTCATGGTGGAAGGCCTGAGAAGCAACACACACTCAGCAAGGGCGAGCTTTGGAATGCACTGCCGGTGCGGACGAAGCCACTGTGTTCTGGCCTCAGGCACCACGGAGCCTCAGGGCTCCAGCCCTGCTGGCTTGCACCTGCCCCTTGGTGCACTAGCCCTCTCTTTAATGGCCTCCTGACAGTCGGGCCTGAAGACACAGCTGAACTTGGGTAGCGGGGGAGGGAGGGGCTGGCCTTGCCCACCAGCAGCGCCATATGCCCACGCCTTAGTCTATTCCAGTCATGTCCCCGGGCTGCCCAGCTGTCACTGCTATAATTACGCACCACAGCCTCGCGAGTGTGTGGTTGTGGGGACCCTCCGGTCTCCTTAGAACTTTACTACTGTTGTTATAGCTTATCAGGACACAGCCTGCCTTCTGTTGGTCTCTTGAAAACGGCTGTAATTCCCATTCATCATGGGGGCAAGCCAGCTGCTGCAGGGGCAGCTGTCAGGGAGAGGGCTCTGCATGCTCCGGCATGCTGGCCCTGACCTTGGGGAGGTGGCAGCTCCAAGCCAAGAGCTTTCCTTGGGACTGCATTTGGAACATCTCTTAACAGAGGTCTGCTTCCCATTTTGTTCTTTGGCCCTGACCTGCTTGCCTCCTGCCTTATATCTACTCTGGACCACAGACTTCCCAGGGCAAGGTTACTATTTCATCTCAGATTTTAAAAGAATGTTCACACTCCACTATAAAATAAATATATAGTGATAGTTATAATAGAAATATGTAATGCACATTGATTGTTTACTGTGTTGTGGGTATTATATATAGAAATTTACAAGATTATATAATTTATCGCTCAAAATAGCACCGTGAGATAGATGTATTATTTCCATTTGGCATGTAAGGAGCCCTATCCAGAGAAGTTATGTAACAGAGTTTCACACAGTGGGGGCCCTGGGATTGCAAACTTGGGAAGTCTCCTTTGAGGATCCACATATTTGCCTCATTAGGAAGTTTTGAAAAAAATTCAGAAAATTAGAAAAAAAATCACAATAATTTCACTTTTCATATACAACTTATTATGATCTTGATATATTTCTATTCATTATCTTTCTATGCATTATTTTTCCATAATTGTGATTAGATAGTATAATCAATTTTGTCATATGCATTTAAAATTAATATTATCACAAACATTTTTCATCTTGTGGTTCATTATCCTTTACTTTCTCTTTTGTTTTGATTGGGTTCAGTCCAAGTTTTCCCTAAACAAGCCAACAAAGTAACATTGTGAGGTGGTGTGTGTGTGTGTGTGTGTGTGTGTGTGTGTGTGTGATACTATAAAATTAGCCTTTTAAAAAGTCTGAACATGCAGTATCTAATTTATTCTTGGAATAACCCTATGAGATAAAGAAGTAACTCTGTCATGCTGCAGATGAAGAAACTAATGTTTAGTTAGTTAAATAAACCATCTAAGGTTGCAGGTGGCAATAGGAAACATCAGAATTCAAGCTATTAACATTTTCACAAAGTTCATTCTTTTGACTTAGTCTCTACCTCAAATATGGAGATTTTTCCTATGTTTTTTTAAAAAAAGTTATTTAAATTTTTACAGTACTAAAAATTGAACCTAGGACTTTGGCATTGAGCTACATCTCCTGGCCTTTACTTTTTCTTTTTCTTTTTAAATTTTGAGACAGGGTCTCTCTAAGTTGCTATGTTGCCCATTCTGGGCTCAAATTTATGATCCTTCTGCCTCAGATTCTCAGAGCTCTGGGATTACAGGCATGTACCACCGCACCTGGCTTATGCTTTTATCTTTCATTTCTGGGATACTCTCCCATAAGGAGAATGTTTGAATCAAAAGGATTAATAATTTTTGAAATTAGTCAGAGTATATTTTCTACTGTTGTATTTCCCCACTGCTGGCACTGGATCTTATCATGGAATCAATTGGTGGGGTTATTAATGACCCTCAGTTGTTAATGGCTGTGACAACTCAAGTTTACTTCTTGCTCATGCTCCATGGCTGCCCTGTGTCAGCTGGGCTGTGCTCCAGGTGTCCTCAGTCTGGGACCACTGATGGAACAGCCACCATCTGGAACGTTGCTTGGTCACTTGCAAATGGAAAGCAAGCTCTGGGCGGCTCCAACTGGCAGCTAAGTGATCCAGCCCAGAAGTCATAAATATCACTTCTGCTCATAATTCACTGGCTGATGGCTAGTCACATGGCCCCACCTACCCACGCAGAAACAGGAAGTGGAATCCTTCCTGTGCCCTTAAGGGAGGCTAGAAATCCCTAGTGGAGGCCTAACGACTAACACAGTTAGGTCTCTCATCTGATCGCTGAAAATAATAACACACTGTTGCTTTCACTGACATTATTTTTCTTGGTGAGTCTTAGTATTTCTTTATAATTTCTTGGCCAGTTGTACCTCCTCTTTTGTAACTTGTTTGTCCTGTTCTTAGACCATTTATCTGTGATATCTTAATGTTTCTCACAAATGGTTTCCTCATGGAGTGATAGCCCTAAATGGATCTTAGATGAGTGAAAACACATTGGTGTCTCAGAACCTAATTTCCCTCAGATAGTTTTTAAACTTCTATATGTAAATTACTCTATTAATTTCCTTCTATTTCCCCAAAGGAGTGACCCAGAATTTATTCAAACTTCAGGTTGAGTTAATTTATGTAAAGTTCTGCTGTTTAGTTAATCAGTGCTGACTGAAGGAATTTCTGCCATGTGCAGAGGGTTTTGGAATCTGGGTTTCAAATCTGTGGGTATCTTCTTGGGCTCCCAGCTTTCTCTGGCCTCACACACCCCACAGCACTTTCAGCACTCAGTGTCTGTTCTGTAGCCATGTTGTTTCTTTCTTTCTTCTTTTCTGGGGTGGGGGAGGTTGTCCTGGGGATTGAAACCTTCATACAAGCCATAGCCCTGGCCCTTTTATTGTTTATTTATTTATTCAAAATTTTGAGACACAGTCTTGGTAAATTACTAAGTTGCCCAGGCTGGACTTGAACTTGTGATCCTCCTACCTTGGCCTTTCAAAGTGCTAGGATTATGGGAATGTGCAACTTGCTCAACTAGTCACCATGTTTTTCCTTCTGCATACATTCTCCTCCCTATCCTCACTCCTCTTTCCCCAGGGTCAGAGGGATCCCCAGACACCTGACATAACTTGCTAGCTACTAATTTCCATAGACTTCTGGAAAAGAGGCTGTTCTAATGACAGCCTTCCTCCCTGTACCCCTTTCAGAGTGGTGCTGTTTCCCTGGGGTCCCATTTTATCATGGTCAGACACAATGGGATTTTAGGAAAGATACAAAAATAGTTAAGAATTAAGATTTTATGTTACAATTTACAATTATAAATAAATATTAATAGCTTCATAGTAATAATTTTTATGTTTGTAAATTAATTTTCATGGGTAGTAGAAAAGTGTTTACTTGTATTGAACCTGTGCAGTGAGTTCATGTAAACAACTATTAAGTGGATAATATAACAGGAAGCATTCATCTTTGTGGTGAGAATAAGATGTAAAATCTCCTCTAGCTCTTTTGTGATATATAACACATTCTTGTTGACCATAGTCACCCTACCCAGCAGCAGAACACCAGTTTTCTCCTATCCATCTGTGACACTGTACCCACTGACCAAACTTTCTTCTTGTCCTCTCCACCATATCAAGTCTCTGATCTCTTCTCTTCTCAACTTACTTATTTATTTTCTCAGTTCTAATTTTTCATGGGTGTATGTTTGCAGTACATAATGATTCTACTCTCAATTTATAAAGATATTGAGTTTTAAAAATTCAATGTGAGTCACACAGTTTTTATCTTTCTTTGTGTGGGTTAAGATTATATCCCCTGTGTTCATTCATGTTGTCATAAGAGGGTTCCTCCCTTTTTAGGGCTGAATGGTATTGTGTGTGTGTGTGTGTGTGTGTGTGTAACAGATATTTTTATTCATTCATCCAGTGTATCAAAAATCACACTGTACCCCACAAATATATACAATATCATATGTGAATCAGAAATTTAAAAAATAGGGAATGCATGGATTTGGCAAAAATAATGGGATCATTTTTAAAGAAGTTTTTTGAGGGAAAAAAATTCTACAAACTAGTATCCAGACTTTGTAGTGTCCATGACCCAATCCCAGTCCAGCTTTCTAGCTTTCTCTGCTCTCACACGGGTAGTATTTTGTGTCTGAAATGTGTAAATATTCATCATGCATCCAGGTTCCTCTACCATAGTCTCCTTCTTTGTTTCTGGTGAAGCGAGAGTTCTGTTTGCCCCTGTTTGAGTTTTGGATCATTTTCATTCTGTATTTTCCTTAATTGTTTAATGTCTTTTTTTTTTCTTCTACATGGAACTTTATTTGGAAGTATAACCTGGTTTTTCTTTCAGTGACCAGCTTTAGCCATGGAAGCTGGATTTCTGACATAGATGATGACTTTATATTTATGATGCAATCAGTTCCTCCAACAGCTCTTTGAGGGGACATTTTATAGATATGTTAACCATGGCTTGGACATTGTCAAATGCCACCCAATTGGCAGTGGTAGAGATTGAAACTTATGATTATAACTAAACAACCTATGCTCTTGTATCACAGGGTGCTCCTGTTTGGCCATGGTGGCTGGCATGGGGGTCTCTATATAATAGGTGCTCAGTAATGCCATGTAGGATGAATAAACTATGAGCACATTCTTATTCTATAACTTTACTTTGTACCACAGCTGTGAACCAGCTTTCTGTTACTATCACAAACATCCGAAGTAACCAGCTTATGAAGAGTGAAGATTCATTTTGGCTAATGGTTTCAGAGGTTACAGTCCATGATCAGTTGATGTTCTTGGTTTTGGACCCAAGATGAAACAGCATATCATGGTGTGGAACATGTGGCAGAGCCAAATGGCTCACCTCATAGTGAGAGAGAGAGAGAGAGAGAGAGAGAGAGAGAGAGAGAGAGAGAGAAAGAGATTGGTGTTGCACATTCCCCTTTAATCCCCTTTAAGCACACATCCTCAGTGACCTGAAACCTCCCCCTAGGCTTCACCTCCTGAAGTCTCCATCACTTTCTAATGGCACCAAGCCGGGAACCAAGACCCAAACACACACAGGCCCCTAGGGGACTCCTATGATCCACACTATACCTTCAGCACTGCCACAAACTAATTCTAGAGACATTTTACATATAGAGGAGGAAGGATTCATGGGCTTTTACCTAAAGACTGAAAGCTCATACATTTCCTGGTGTTCTTCCCAAATGTTGGAAGCTGTTACTACTTGGAAGATGTTACTTCCTGAATGATTTTACTACTGAGCAGTGATGTTCTTTCCTTCTCCCTATGCACCTGCTGCTATGTTTCCCCTTTGAAGAAAAGAGTTCCCTCAAAGCGGGATGGCTTAGTTGGAGATGTAGGTGGAAGAACAATGATGGTTTAAGAACAGTATCTGGAACTTTGAAAATCTCTTGCATGGGTTCAGCAATATTTCAGATACCTCAAACATCTTTTATTTACATTGATGTGGACAATAGAACATTGAAATATTAACCAGGATTTGAATATTGTTGTCACTGATTCATTTTTAGAGCACTTTTCCCCCCTGATGTTCCAGAAAGAGCAAGAATGTAGGCAAACTGGATTATTTTCTTGCTCTCTCCTATGAGTTCTTCCCAATTATCCACCTAGGAATGTGCTTGATTGATGGAAGCAAGTGTCCATAGGGACAGTGTGTCTACTGCACCAGGAGAACAATGAGACTTAGGTCCTTAAATGGGTTGGTCAAAGGGACAAGACTAGTAGGACTGACAAGGGAATTTTTCTTCTTAATATTGCAACACTCTCCCTGGTGTGCTGAACACACCTGTCTCTGCCGACCACTGCAGGAAATGGAAAAAGCAATAGCCTATTCTAAATGAGGTTAGAATGTCAGCATTTCATGTGGGCAGCCTCTGTGAGTCAGGGCTGACTTTAGGAGAGGCACTGTAGAGCTAGCTTACTGGCAACAATGGGGATATTAGGTGCCCTCAAACCAATGGAAGCAGGAGGTGGCACCGAACCATCAGAAGTCAGGTAGATAAGATGATCTTCTGGTAGTCATGGTGATGAGGCATCCAGGCTGGCCTCCACAGAGAGACATAGAGATGGAGAACAAAGCTGGACTATTTTAATGGTAGCCTGCAAGGTTATGATTCAGTGCTCCTCAATTTTGCTTGATTTCAAAAACAATCAAGAATGATTGATTAGGAGACTAGGAAATTTCCTAACATAAAATTGCACAATACTATGCTCTCCATTTTGGCTATGAGCATTTTTTTGAACCTAGAACCCCTGGCCTGATGAACGAATCCTATATCCAGGAGGAAGGGCCCTGTAGCACAATAGAAAATATACATGGTTATATCTCACATCCCCTGAAAAGAGCTCTAGTCATGTGTCAGGTAACTGTGCCCCCCAAAAATGGGGATAGCTGATATTTCAAGGGATGTTGGACACAGGGTTTCAGGTGATGTTGTTGATATCTGCAGGCTGAAGGTGTTATCTTGGCTCTATTATTTGAGTACAGGCACATTAGTTAATAAATGGAGTCCTGGCGAAAGACCACTCACCTTTTATTATTTCTCCGTTCACTAGTTGTATAATCAGAATGGATGTTCTAGGTACTGGTGCAACTCTTATGCTGGGCTCTCACCCTGTAGAATAAGAACCATCATAGTGGGAAAATCAGTGGGAGTTTCTGAAACTGTCCCTTGCCCTGCTGCTACCAAGGTAGTAAAAGCAGTGCTATTCTGGGAGGAAGAAGGTGGAAAACATTAGTTCCACTTTTAAAGATCTAAAGGGTATTGTGTGGGAGGGGAAATTATGTCCTATCTGTATTTAATCTGTCAGTATTATGCCTGTTAACACCAGATGGATCTGGAAAACCAGCAGTGACTACTACAAACTCCACTTTGCAGCAATGCTGATTACAGCTGCAGTGGCAGATGTAGGATCTTTGTTAGAGTAGATTAGCATGGCCTCAAATTCATGGTATGCAGCACTGATATGGCAAATGTGTTCTTTCTCATGACTGCTAGAAATGATTATAAATAGTTTGCATTCATATAGCAATTACATTTATAGTTTTCCCCCAGGGCTGTATTGACTTTCCTGCCCTCTGTCATAACACAGTCCTAGGTAATCTGCCTCACAAAGACATCCAGAAGAATATCACAATGATACATTACATATAGAAGAAGTTAACCACACCAGAGGAGCACATACATGTACCATGGTGGAGGCCTTGATAAGGCGTATGTGCTCCAGAGGATGAGAAATAAACTCTTTGAAGACTGAGAAATCTACCATGTCAATGAGAAAGTTTAAGGATTCAGTGGTGAGGGGAATGTCCCAATATTCCATCCAAAGTAAGGAAGTAAAGATCTCATCTCATACCTTCCACTGTGAAAAGGAAATATAAGGTCCAGCAAAACTCATACACAAGGTGCCATGAAGGGATGTCAGAGTGGAGCACAGAGCAGGAAGTGGCCCTGCAATAAGTCCTTATGCGGAAGTAGGCTTTGCCGCTTGGCTGGTAAAGCTCAGCAGTCCCAAAGGTACAAGAAGTATATTTCAGTGGCTGGAACACATACTATGTAAAGTTTATGACAAGCTTCACTGAGACAAACAAAGGTAGTGTCTTAGAGTTCAAGGCCATGGTGAATGCTAGAGTGAATTAGAATTGAAAAAAACCCTCTGAGTTGGTGAATGGGCCCTGGTGCAGATGAAGCACCTGGCCATAGGGTACCAGGTGACCATGGGACCATAGACCCCTTCACAAAATCAACTTTTAGACTGATCAGCTTATTTGCATGCTCAGGGCCAGCAGCAAACCAATGTAAAGTGCAAATCATACACTTGGCATTAATTATGAGCGGTACTCATCCGTGCATGTGATTGGTACGAGCAAGAGGTCCAGGCTCCTCTCTCAGCCTCTGCTGTAATACCACACCTTTCCCTCAGATGGCTCACCTGTCTGTGTGACAGATCCCTTGGGACTGGCTGATAGAAGAAGACCATGGTGAGGTTGGTGTAATGGTGGGCTGATTGTGTCAATTTGAGAAGTTTAGAAGTTTAATTACACCAGCTCAGAAATTCTACATCTTAAGGTGTAGAGGACCCACCTTGGGGCAGCTCTTCTACACCCTACCGTATGAAAGACCCACCCTAAGGTGGCTCATCATCCAGGTGGTATAAAGGGGAAATGAGGAAGGACAGACTGGCTTCTGTTCCTTGGAGGAGCTCCAGTCTTCGCCTTGAGCTTCCACATTGTCTCCTGGCTCCCAACGCGGACTCTTTGGCCCTGTTATAGACTGCTTGGCCTGCCAGTGTAGACCCATCGGCCTCCCGGCATGGACTTGCACAGATGCAGCAGTGAACTCCAGACTTTGGGCTGAACCCTTCAGTCTCCAGTAAAGGCACCCTCTGTACTCGTCTTCATGCAACTCTGTGGCTGACCACTGTAAGCAGATCTTGTAATTTCTTGTTCTGTTTTTTTTTTTTTTTTCCAATACTGGTATTGAACTCAGCATCTTGTGCTTGCCGGGCCAGGTGCTTATGCCACTGAGCTATATCCCCAGCCCCTGATCTTGTAATTTCTTATACAGTTGTATATCTTGTGTTGTGTCTGTAGGTGACTGTCGTAACCCAATTTTATAATTTCTTATGCATTTGTATATCATTTGTTATACCTCTAGTAAAACACCAATGGGTACAGCTGTCTCTGCAGAAGGGCAGGTATGAGCTGGCAAGTGGATGGCAGATCCCTGTCTCAGGCATGGTCTTAAAAGACAATGATGAGGGAATGTTATGGTTTTGAATGTGCCCCCAAATTTCATAGGTTGAAAACTTAAATCTAGGTGTGTATATTTATTTGTGCAATAGAGATGCCACCCGAAGGACTCAGGCTTAAGGGAGATGAGTAACTTAGGTCATAATGGCAGTGACTTAAAGTGAGATCTTGAGCTAGGTGTAGCGGCATACGTGTGTAATCCCAGTACTCTGGGAGACTAGGGGAGGAGGATCTCAAGCTTGAGTCTAGCCTGGGCAACTCAACAAATCCTATTTCAAAAAAAAAAAAAAAAAAAAAAAAAAAGACCTGGGGACATAGTTCAGTGTGAAGGTGGTGAGTTCAATGCCTAGTACCAGAAAGAAATGAAACAAAAAACACCATGGGTCTGGATAGGCTAATGAAATGTGAGGAAGCAAGGGCACTATCCAGCTGGGGTGGTGGCAGGATGAGGCTACAACCCTTGGGGAAAGGGGAAGAAAAGGTGGGCAGGAAGCAAAGAAAAGAGCCTTTTCTGGGGTGGAGTTCCTGGAGGAGCCTTGGTAATGACCTGGGAAAATGTACCTGCCAGTCATATTCTAGATCAGATGACAAGATCTAGGCCTTTTTGGGATGACTGGAGACCAGGGGTCTTGCTTGCTGTCACTGGAGTCACCTGCATTGCTACCCCCTTGCTTTGTTCTCAACACCTTATAAGAAGTAGATTCCTGCAAAGAGCCAGCTGGGCTGTGCTGGGGCTGTGTTTATGCACGTCCCAAAGGTTCTGAGTTTGAATAATTGATCACGCTCTGCAAGGCAGTGCTGCAGCACTGGCCTGTGAGAAATTCACACAAGACCATATCCACCCAACTTGGCTTAGCACTCACCCACCTTTGGAAAATCTGCTCTTTTAATTAGTGCAGTGCGCGTGAATACAGCAGGTATAGGAGTGCAGTTAATAACAGGGCCTGTTCAGATTACTGGGTGAGACTTCTATAAGGGGCTTAAAATATGGAACGTCGCTGCTAAAGACCTTCCCGAATCTCAGCTGTGTGAGGACGAAGATTGGGCTGTGCTCACCATGTGTGGTGATGCATAAATATTAGCCTTAAATAACTGTGAATACCTTGCTTCCTAAAAAGATTAGTGGCTCTTCCCTGTGTGATAAATTGTGTGAGTTACAGGGCAGACCTGTCTTCCCACTGTATTATACCATAGCCTTTTAAATAACCAAGTCCAAATTATGCTCTGCAAGCTGTGAGGAACGCTTGGGCAAGCTTGAGGCAGAGGAGTGAAATTGGGTTTCATCTTTCTTCTCTGCCTTTTTCTCTCAGATTTTTTTTTCCACTCTTGCCTTAGTTTTTCTTTCTGATTCATTCTCTCTCTGTCCCTCTTATTCTTCCTTTCCTTTAATTTCCTTCCAAAATCTCTGACTTCTCCATCTGTATATTCACAGAATAGTAAGAGCTGAGCACTTATTCTGAGTTGTACCCCACACCGAACATTAGTCAAGTTCCAAGACCTATATTTTCACCATTTCGGGTGCTTCTAATGGAAGCCTTGAGAGAGATAGGTACTTTGACTGGACACACTCTGGAGATGAGTTAGCTGTGGCACAAAGAGCTTAAGGTATTTACCCAACGTCCTGCAGCTAGTGAAGAGGTAGAGCCAGTGCTTGTACTGTGGATGTCTGACCTGCTAGTGAGGGTCCCCAGCGGTGTAGTGGAGGCAAATTCCTTCTTGTTTCTTGCTGTTCCTCTAAGGCCCTGTTTTTGGGTAGGAGGAGAAACTGATGCTTCATTCTGAAGGCACATTTAAGGGTGCACTGAAATGTCCAGATTGAGTGGCAGAGGAACAGGTGCCTTTAGCCCCAGGGCCATGGAAGTGGAGGAATCACCATGGAGACAACTAGGCATCACCTCCATCAACAGATTGCTTCCTTCTGGAAGGCTTGTGGGGTCTTCCCTTCTTTCCTCTATTTACATGAATTGATCTTTGGGGGGCAGGTGCGGCAGAACTAGAGTAAGCCCTACTGCCTGGTGGCCTGGGTATACCCAGGGGACAGAAGAACCAACATGCTTGGTCTTAAAGAGATTTTTCATTGAGCTTCGAACACTTTGGTCTGAGCTACCACAGGCCACTCTCTCTCTAACCAAGAATAATCTAATGTGGAGGGCGATTTTACTATCACTGTTTTATCTTTTCCTTGTTCTTTTACAATCCACTATATGAAAAAAATAAATCAAGAGAATGCACAGATTTTAAGGGCTCGACTTGATGGATTTCAGCAAATGCACACACCCCTGTAGCCAACCTCTCTCTGGATGTAGACTCTTTCTGCCACCCCAGAGCGATCTCTTCAGCCACTTTTAAAGTCCTGCTAAAGAGTATTTGGTGCCCAGGCAGCTGCCAATCTGAGTCTGTCTCCATTGCTGACTTTGGCTGTTACAGTACTTTTTACAAAGGGATCATACTGTGTGAGCTCTTTTCTTTGGTCTGGTTCAATGTGATAGTTGTGAGATCCTCCTGTGTTGCTGCAGTAGCAGTAGGGGCTTTGCTTGTTTTATTTATGAGTAGTACCTCACTGTATCATGGTAGAGTGACTTATTTATCCACTTACTCATTGGTAGACATTGCATTGTTTTGAGTTTGGGGCTATTATAGAAACTGTTGTGGATATTTGTGTGCAAATCTTTATAAAAATCTAAATTATGTTTTCTTTCTCTTTCTGTTTCTCTTCCCCTCCCTCTCTCTCCTTCCTTTCCTCCCTCCCTCCTTGTACTTCTCAGCTGGAAGTAAAGCTTTCTGGGCAAATTACAAATTATGTTTTATTTTATAACAGTTTTCCAAAGTGGTTATTCCGTCGTTCCATTGTATATTACAGTAGCAATAAAGGAGAGCTCTGGCTACTCCACATCCTTTGTATGCTTAGGGGTGCCAATCTTTTTAATTTAGCTACTATTCTAGGTACAAAATGGCATTCCATTGTGTTTTTAAATTTACATGGTACTAATGGCCAATTCTGTTGACTATTTTTCATGTGCACATTTTCCATTCTTGTATCTCTTTATGGTGTGTGTATTTGTAGTGTCCATTCAAGTCTTTTGTTTATTTTGTACCTTGAATTGTCTGATTTTATAGCATTTATTCATAGTGATTCCTTACATATTATGGAACCAGTTCCTTTTTTGGATATGTGCAACATACATATTTCCTCTCAGGCTTTGTCTTGCTTTTTAATTTTCTTAAATCTTTTCTTTTGGTGGGGAGAGAAAAACTTTTTTTCTGGCTTTGTAAGAGCTGTTTATTCCTACAGCATAAATACTGAGAACTTCAGGACTTGGGAGGAATTTCTGGAGTGGTTTCCATTGGAATTAGCGCCTCATTCCAAGCGACTCTAATGTTACCATGACCAGCAGAGGCAGAATGATGATTTATCAGAATATGAAAGAAGCGGCCTCTTAGTAAGTCCTAGATATACCTAGGAGGGTATATAGTACAGCTTTCCAAGAGACCACAGTTACTACATGAGCTGGTGAGGGATTAATAGTTGTGATATTCAGCAGTTTGTCTCAAAGGAATTTCACTGTTTCCTACAGATATAAAGCCTGAGGACTGTGTTTTCCTAAACCTTGCTCTTTGACATTTGAGAGGTGGGTGTTCATGAAATCCTGTCAATAGGGAAATGGGCTGAGAGAGGAAAATGGAACAAGTTGCCCTGATTCCACCAAGTAGCAAGTATTGGAGTTGAGACTGCTTTGCTCTGGGGCCCAGCTTTTTCAGCATTCTGCACTGCCTCACCTCAGCAATGAGATCCCTTTCCTTCCAGATTATCTTTGCAAATAATTGCCCTAATATCATTACATTATCCTTTCCCTTCAGGCTCCAGGCTCCTGATCTCTTACAAATAACCCCTGGAAGGCTGCTTTACAGACCTCTTGCTGGTGTAAGCATCTTGCTTTGGTCCAGCTCTGATTTCTTTCCTGAAATGCCCAGAGATGAGCACAACAGGCTGGGTTATGCTGTCTGTATAGAGTGATGCTGTCTATGCGGACTGATGACTGGGGCTTCCACTGGACCACACTCGCTTTCTGAGCTGGTCAGCAAATCACTTCACTTACCAGTGATTGGTAAGTGCACAGAGGGAGGCAGGAGGCTGAGCACTGGACACCCTTAAGATGGCCTTCTGTTCTTTCCCACTCTTCACCCAGCTTCTACTTTAGTGGATCATTCAAGGGATATAAAATGAGAGTATAATTGAGGAGAACATAAATTGTGTATATTTCTCTAATGAGAAAATGATACAGAGAAATGAGCATTGTGCCTTTAATAAGATAGGGTGATCAGAGAAACCTGACACCTGACAAATAGAACAGAGGAAATCAGGCAAAAGGAGATCCACTTGGGATGCAGTGGTTTAGAAATTTTTCTTTTTTTGGTCTTTTAAGACAGGTTCTCGCTGTGTAATTCAGACTGGCCTTGAGCTCTCTTTGTAGCCCAGGCTGGTCTTGAACTTGCAACAATCCTCCTGCCTCAGCCTCACGAGTGCTGGGATTACAGGGATGTGCCACCATGCCCGGTTAGAAATGTTTTTCAGCTGGTTGCTGTGTACATCCAGCAGGTCTGGGCTGGAGATTGCAATACAGGAGTCACCATCACAGAGCTGGCATTGATGTGTTCTGGGACTGGATAAAATCCCAGAATGTGTGGAGAAGCAAGGAGGAACAGAAGCAGGCTGAGGCCTAGGCAGCACTGTCGCATTGGTGTTTTCTTTCCCTTTCCTTCCCTTTGAGTGGAGGAGTAAGCAAAAGAGTCAGAGCAGATCAGCCAAGAAAGCAGGGGGAGAGGCAGGAGAAGGCATTGTCACAGCAGCAAAAAGATGCACACGGCCAAGTGCAAGCACTCAGAAAGAGAGTGCTTACCTGAGTCACCTTCCCTGTGTCCCAAGGGCGGGAATCTGTCTGTCTTTCCCACTGCTCCCCTTGGGGCTATCCTGCATCCACACTCCATCCTTTCATTTTCTGCCGTGGTGTGGTCTGCTATTGGTCAAATGCCTTCTGAGAAGTGGGGGTAGGGTTCCAGAAAGGGCACTTGCTTTCTGTCTTGGAGGAAGAGGCAACTGTACCCCCAGAGGCCACTGCCCTGATCTGGACCCTTAAGGGTGAACAGATGCCGGAGCCGTTGCCATTGCTCCCCATTCTCACCCCTCCTTGGCTTTGCTGGTGTCCCTCAGCACTCATCCCTTTCCACTTCTTTTCCGAGTCTCCTACAGCCCTCTTCGTGAGAGGCAGGTGTCAGATTCCCTTGATCTGGAAATTCTCTACCTTATTTCTAAGAACTCACTGGCGGTAGACTCTTCCCATCTCTTTCATGAACAGGAAGAGAGAGGTTATCATGGGCAGGGAAAAGAAGACAGCTAAGCCAGAAACAGCGATGCACACCTGTGATCCCAGCACCCTGGAGACTGAGGCAGAAGGATTGCAGCTCAAGCTGGGCCTGGGCAGCTAAGTGACTTAACAAAATCCCGTTTTGAAATGTAAAGGTTTCTTTTTAAAAGGGCTGGTCTCTGTGGAAAGGCCCTGGGTTCAATACTAGTATCACCACCACCAACAGTTACAAAACCTAAACATAAAGTATTCAATGCAGTTATATTTTTTTCCTAGTATCATGAGGTAATCACTGAAAGACCCAGTACCTGGGCCAAGTGATGGAACCTGACCAGAAAGTAGTCCTGAATAGTCACCTGGCCCCTCCACACACAGCACTAGCCAGGCCTCTGAACTATAGTTTTTCACATGATAGTCTCTCTATACAAGCATTCTGTCTGGACTTAGGAACAAGTACTTTAACCTTGAAAGATGAAAGTATTTTCATGCAATCAGTAAATTCTGTTATTAAATATTACAGCAGCTAAATTAAATGATAAGAATAACTAGTATTTTGAAATTCTGAACATCTTATAATTAGACCAGCCTTTAAAAAATATTCCAAGTTAAGGCACATTAGAATGTATTCCACAACATGGAGACAGCCTGACAAAGAAACATTATTCTTAGATTTACAATTAATTACCCTTATGTCTATACCTTGCATTCAATTTGCATATCTTAAAAGTGCAGTAAATTTCAGAGGACTCCTTGTTATTTAAGATCATTCTGCTTAGGAAAAGTTTCTTCAGTGATAACTTTCTCTTGATTATGGAGTTGTGAGGTCAGTAAATCTGGCTCTACTTTGCTCTCCAATGTTATAATTTTTCTCTTTGTGTGTGTGTGTTTCATTATTTGGCTCCTTGTTCCTTCTGCCCTCTCATTTATTATTCCCCGAAGAACCAACAGATAGAGAAGCCGGCTGGAAGACGAAGTGAGTGGTCAGAGACTGAGATGTTATCTTTTCCCCACCACGCATTGGTACCGGGTGTCTGACATGTTCTATACATCTTTCTGGTGCCAGCCTCATTAAACAAATACAGCTTGATGTATAGCTCTCAAGAAATGAAATTCTATGCAACAGATTTGTTCTTCCCCCATTGATGCGTCTGCCCCTCCCTGAAGCCCTCTGTCGCTCTTTTCCCCCTTTCTTTCTGAGCTCCTCACTCCCCAAATCGGCAGGCTCAATGTGATTTCTTCTTATAATTTTGTATGGTCGTTGCTCATTTCATAACCTTTTATTTGACTGAGATTTTATACTCACTGTGGCTGCTCTATTTTAAAAAGGCCACGTTGGATTTCCTAAATTATTCACGAGGAGCCATCAACACTATGTAAAATAGTATATATCTTGTAGAAGGCTGTTGAATATGTTTACCTTGAGAAGACACACATGTAGCCTGTTTTAAAATCCATGGTTACAGGCTGTCAAGTAGGCACTGTAATGTTTTAGGCTTTCAAAAGTGACTTGGTTTAAGCTGCTCTTGTGAGGGGTTTGAGCAGCCACAGAGGTCTGGGACATGGGACACTTTTGCAGAATTTTAAATAGCAGTTGGGGTTACTTAAAGGGTTAAAAAGTTTCAACAAAGAAAACAACATATAATTGAATAAGACCAAACCAGTCACCTATGCAGTCAAAACTGGCACACCAAAGGGTGGAATTTTGAGTTGCTGGTTTTCTTTTTTCCCTTGCACTATTTTCTCTTTGCCGTGTATTTTGTTTTGTCATCATTCATTCAACCAAGGCAAATATTTCACTGTTAAACTGAGTTAATTGTATTATACATGAGAGTGTGCTGTTGGATAGTATAGATTTTGTTTTACTTAAAAAGATCTGGTGCTGAGAACCACAACCTGGTATGTGAAAGCATATCCTTGAGCTTTTCAAGAAATAAAGAGGAAAAAATAATCCTCTTCTCCTTTTAATTTTATTTTAAGCATGACCAGGTAATTTCCCCTGGCTTCCTCTTCTTGCCTATTAATTGATGGTTTATTAAAGTAATTTTTAAAAAGTTAATACCATTGTCATTTCTCCAGTATAGTTCCTAGAGAGGCAAGTGATAAAAAAGGAATATCAGAGAAGGAAAGAAAGCAGCTGGTCAGGAAGGGGAGTTCCTGGTCTGGACATGCCAGGACTGGAGGACTGGCGGGTGACAAGGACATCCAGGGCTCCCCTGTACACTGTGATGCTGGCTGGGATACGGGACCTCGCTTCTCTCTCAGACAGACCTCTTCCTCTCTGCCTTTTCCTCCTGTCTCTCTCTTCCTGCATTCTCTTCCTTCTGGGAGATGACTGAATCAAAGATTACATTTTTCACACAAATTTATTAATTTCTGACAGTGACATTCTTCCTGACAATTCAATATGTAAGTGACTCCCCGTGATTTTAGAAAACCCATTTATCCTAGCTCTTGATGGGCTGCATGCAGGTGAATGTGAAAGTGCCTCTCTTCTCTTTGATTATAATATAATTTTTGTATGAAAATCATTTTTAAAAGCCTTCCAAAAAATTCAAGTTACGCTTTCTCAAAGAATATAAAGCTACACCTCAGATGAGCTGTCCTAGAATACCTTGGCAAAAGTATCTAAGTAGCAAGAGTTTTCCTAGTCTTATGTTCTATATACATCTGTTAAATTACTCTGAGATCTCATTAAATAAAGCTAATGTACTTGTAAAACAGTAGGGAGAGACAGTTTATCATTGTAACTGTTAGAGAGAGCCATTCGTGTAGGGAGGGAGCCAAGAAGACTAGGTATATGCTGGTCACTGTAGATGTTTCTAACTCATAAATCTTGGCTCTTTCCCACCTAGTTATTGTGTATTTCTTTAGGTGAGAGATTGATTGTAGCAGCTGAAGATGAATTTGCCCATAGTCTCTTTCTTCTTCTTCTTCTTCCTTTTTTTTACACTCCTGATGTTCTGCCAAGGTGATAATACTTTTTCTCCCCCTGTGTCCCCCCAATCATTTGTTTCAGATTAAAAGCAAGAGATGGTATAAAGAAACATGGGAAGTTTGGTCTCTGTGGTCGGGCAAAGAGGACGGCATGAAGATGTATAATGTCCCATGTAAGGGGAAGCCTTGCCGAGCCCCTCAGGATTTATAACAGGCTCACCTGAAGGAAAAATGGGGGCGCTTATACCATCAGATACCCGGAGAGATGCTGTCATTTCCTCACTGTGCAGTTTTCAAGCAGATGGTAAAAGGGGTTTAATTTGAAAACGCTGAGACATTGTGTACACTCAAAACCATGACAATTGCCGTTTTATTGTCTCCACTCAGGAAAATGTGTGTCGGGATCATCTTGTGGCCCGAATGGGGAGAAAAGGTACTTTTCATGAATATATATAGATGCTGAATTTATAAGGATCAATATAGTCGCCAAATGTTGTACAACATGTCAGGATATCATAAAAAAGCAGGCAGTTCTACATAAAATACCAGCTTAATCTTGGAGATTTTAAAGCCTCATTAAAATGTGGATAAAGTCCATATATGGAAAGGCAGCCTTCAAAAGGTTGAAGTTATATATCTGTAGGGCAGGGATTGTAACCACCACTTCTGAGTGTCAGCGGGCCTCACGGTGGCTTACAGTGGGTGGTGACCAGAGGCACAAGTTGGAGGTCGCTTTTGTCTGGAGGGGCAGGATTGGAGTCCATTGGCTTTTCATGTTTTCGAATTCCCCCAGATCTCCCCTTAAGACAATAGATTTAGTTACAGAAGCCGCAGTGGGCATGTTAAACCCTGTAATCTTTGGTAACCTGGCACATTTGTGGCTTTAATTATTGTTTCACTTGGATGCTAGGTCCCTTTGCAGCAGTGTATCGGGAAGAAGAGGTCCTACACGGACTGGGTGATGTGCAGGTAGGCATAGAAAGTGTGATCACTTTGGGGTGAGGGGAGAAGTTGCTGGCTGAGTCCCTCCCTCTACATCCCCTGGCAGCCCAAAGATGAAGTTACTCACCTGAAACTCTTCATTCCAAGCAAACAAGCCTCTGGCTGCCTATCATGAGACTTCCCTCGTCTAACCCTGTCAGTTTCTGGGAGACACAGAGCCCTTTTCCAGACCTGAGAACCAGCCAGTTCCCCTGAGGCAAAGCTGCCGTTTGCACCCTTGTGCGTGGTCTGGATGGTTTGGGTTTGTTGGCCTGTTTACTTATTTATTTATTTTTTGGAGGACTTTGAAAGTCAAGCAGATACTTTCATCCTGACCTTTCTGCAACACTGGCCTATATTCGCGACTTGTCAGCAGCGCGAGGAGGCCAGGAGTCATCTGTCACTGCCAGCCATCATTCCATTGCCGTTCCCATCAGCCCCATTATGGGGATCAGGAGAGAGTGCAGCCCTGCATCGGAAGGATCATTAAACTTGAGGCTCCCAGGTAGTGCAGGTAGGCCAGGTGGCCTGTTGTTATTTATAATAAAGAAAAGCACAGCAGAAGTGCCTGATGGTGGCCCAGGAGGCCGGCAGAGGATGCCTGAGCAGTGTCACCGCTGAAGGACAGTTAAAAGTGGACTCTTCCCCCCTCACTGTAAGCAAAGAGGATTTATTGAACATCTGTTCTGTACATGGCTGGGAAGATTGATTAATTTAATTGCTCACACTTTGCTTAAGTAACATTTGAATACTTAATGTCAAGTTTGAAGGATATTCCGTTTGCCTGCACACCTTCCCCTTAAAGTTGCAGAGGGAGTTTTGGAAGGGGACGGGAGAGTGTGGCTGTCTGGAGTCCTTTCTAAATTCTCCTTCTGCGTGAGCCTGTAGGAGTTGCCAGTGGGAAATGCTGCCTCTTTTCATAAAAGCAACTAGTTACTTTTCACATTTTTCCATTGTGATAAATCATTAATGTAATGAGGTTGGATCTTCCTCACTGAGTGGTGGTAATTTTCCCTCTGGTATCAACTATAGAGACAGTTGAGCATATTATATATTTCTGTACCCTTTAACATAATGCCGTAATCGTATGAAAGTACCAGATGAGTTAAGGCTGTAATAATTTACTGCAGGTTTCAGCCAGGCAGTGTATTTAGAAGGAACTCCTGGAACTTTTACAGAAAACCAGCCTTTGAAGGGTTCTCAGCTCATCACACTTGACCCCCCTTTCCTGGCTGGTGTTTCCCCATCCCAGGAGCAATCTTCTCCAGCTTCCAGGAAGAGAAGCCTGGAACTGAGCCTCTCCTGTAATGAAACTTTCTTCGGGAAGGACCAGGAATACTTGTCTGTCTCATGGTTTGAACCTATAGCCTGTAGACCTTGAGTTGAAATGCAGTGTGAACTCCATATATCTAGACCGGAGCATAAAAGTTAGCATTGTGTGTTTCACAAAGACTTTCTCTTCCTCAAAGTTCTTGCATATTTCCATTCATGAAAAGAAAAAAAACTGTACCCCTGCTTTCACGGGCATAGCTACAATGGGAACAAGGCTCGTTAAGGGCTAGAACAATGGATGGCCTCTGAATTCAGCTTGGACATGACCAGAAGATTTGTATTCATTTATAAAACAAATATACCAGGTGAGCATGATGGTGCAGACCTTTACTCCCAATACTCTGGGAGGCTGAGGCAGGAGGATTATAAATTAAACCCAGCCTGGGCAATTTAATAACAGTAGATCCTGTCTCAAAATAAATAAATAAACAGCAATAACTAACTAATTAACTAGTTAGTCTGGGGATATAGCTCAGTGTGAAGGCCTGGGATATAATCTCTAGTACTGAAAACAAATAGACATAAAACCAAATATGCTTTTCTATGTTTCATTCTGGTTTTAGAAAACCTATTTATTTAGTAATCTGTTAACTTATCTTTTTGCATTCATATATTCAATAGTCATTTCTTGGGTGCTCAACTCCTCGGAAGTAGAGAACTTTGCTATTTATTGGAGGCTTCTCTAGGATTGGATATGAAGGCAGTCCTCCCGGTTAAAGCCTGCAGTGATTTTATTTGGAATGGGCAAAGCTGAGGCAGGAGTGGATAATGAAGAAGGAGGTGGATATTGAGTGCTAACTAGAGGATAACACCTGCCTGACGCCTGTTTCCTGTTGTCAGAGACACTAGCTGACATCCTCCCCAAAATGCTTGCCTAGGAAAGGCTGGGGCCTAGAGGCTCTACAGCTCATTTACTGCCTGGAAAGAAAGAGAATCAGACCGGAAGGACTTGGAAGGACTTCACCAACAGAC
The DNA here is from genome assembly GCA_004027595.1 of Dinomys branickii. Taxonomy (NCBI): domain Eukaryota; kingdom Metazoa; phylum Chordata; class Mammalia; order Rodentia; family Dinomyidae; genus Dinomys; species Dinomys branickii. Next base: position 26,923 of record PVLD010003993.1, read on the forward strand.
AAGGCTGTGGGTGGCAGGAAGAGTCATTTACAGGACACGGACATGTCAGTGGGAGCTCTACAAGCCCAAATGATTCCAGCAAAGGATAATCTTTGGTCCCATCTGACTAGAGTCAGGTGAAGCACGGCTGATTTCTTTGAGGGATGCCCGTCTGTCCCCTGCTCGGATCGTACACAATACATCCCACGCCGGCCGAGACTGTCAAGGCCAGAGCCAGGTGCCTGGGCTATGCGTATCCTTCTCCATCAGTCATACTGCAGGGAGCAGACAATTAATTCTGGAGCAAAATTGAAAGTCAGAGGCAGAGTCTGAAAGAACAGAATGACAATAATAAAGTGCCCTAGCCTCGCATTAATCTCCCTCACTTCAGGCCTGTCACAGCCGGCCTGGCTGTGACTAATGCCAAGCTTTGCATACAGTGGTCACAGACACCAGCAGTGTGCTCCCTTTACAGCACCCGTGATGCGCTTTGTTGGGTTTTTGACTCCTGTGGAATCGCTGAAAAAACATCGCCTCTGGTCATAGGTAAGGGGACAGAGTTCCTCCGTCATGTACCTGTGACAGACGCCTGGACTTGGGAACCTGCTGCAGGATTAGCAGGAAGCCTCTCTCTGACCCAATTTTCACCATCTTGGTCAATTCTACCCCTCTTCCTTGGAATGGGCAAAGAAATTTGCTTTTTCTCAATGAGCCAATCTCACCCAATCTTTATCCCAGGAAGGTAGGTTGAAGGGGTTAGTTCCAATGAGACTGAGCATGCAGGTTGAGGGACAGGGTTCAAAGCTGGGTTTACAATCAATAACTGGGATTGGCTCCTACTTTCCTGGGAGCTGTGAAGACATTCAACTAGGGGACAGAGGCATGTGGCCCAGAGGTGCAGCCCTTGGTCCCCGTATGATCAAGGCGCTAGAGGACCCGAATGCCTCTCTACAACCCAGTGAGTTTCGCAGCCCCAACTGGTGAGCTGGGAGAAAGCAGCAGGGTGTGATTAATCAAGCACAGGATCTGTGAACACCTAAACAAATCTAACCCACCGGAGGAGAGGAAAAATGATTTCTCTAACAGGGACTCATGCCTCCCTGATTCAATTGAGTTTTTCTGAGTGAAAGAAAGGGCAACCCAGGGAGCCCAGGCCTCATGGTGGATTTCTAAAACCTTTCTTCCAAAACTTCTGAGCAATCATAGGCCCAGGAAACATTTGCATTAACATACACTTGTTTTGGGGTCAGAAAACCCAAGGCAGGGTTCAAAGGTTATTTTTTAGGTGCAACATTGCATTTCTCCAGGGCGTGTCCTGCTGGGTTTCTGGAGAGAGGCTGCAGGCCAGTCCCACAGAGGAGCTCGGTGGACCACAGGGTGAAAATGTCCAGAGATAAGAAGCACATGGGGAGCATGGCCCTGGGAAAGAGGCTGAGGAGTTTCCTAAAGTCATCAGATTGTTTCCCTCACTGCAGTCACAAAAGGCAATAAATAATTAGGAATGGAAAACAGAAAGGAAACATGTCACCTTGACCTCATAGCTGGCATGTCCATCTTCTCAAGGGACCGCTGCCTCTGGGTGTGAAGCCTGCTGTGCACAGACCAACTCATACAGTCCCAGTGACAGTCACACCATGTGCAATTCAGATCTCTGCGTTTAGTGAAGACACCCCAGAGCTGCCACGAGGGACGGTCAGATTGGCTGAACACCACCACACTGATTCTTTCCAAACGGCCTTTATTTTTTAGTGCTAAGAATTGAACCCAGCGCCTCCCACATGCCAGGCCAATACCAATGTACCCCCTAGCTCTTTTACGTTTATTTTATTTTGAGATAGGGTATCGCTAAGTTGCCCAAGCTGGCCTTGAATTTGTGATCCTCCTGCCTCAGCCTCTGGAATAGCTGGGATTACAGCTGTCCACTACCCTGCCTGGCCCAAATGACCTTTTGTTCTCATGCTTTACCTTCTACTGTTCTTGATGTCCCATCAGTTAGGCATCATCTTAGACTGTCCAGTCAAAGGGGCTGCTCTATCACAGCTAGGTTTTGCAATTTTCCAGACTCTACCAGTGCCTTTATTTTGCCTTCCATTCAGTGTACTCAGAACTCCTCCCCTGATATCACCAACACGCAGAGAAGTCAGCCCCCTCTGCCCAGGGGACCGCAGGGGCTTTCTCCTTCTCCTCCTCCTGTTTCCTGTGATCACCTGGCTTTGTTCTGCTGAGCCTTTCTCGGGCCCATCCCTACCGACCTCACTGCATGATGGCCATCGGCATCCCTCTGTGATGCTGGTGAGTATGCTGAAGACTGTGTTTGCCTCAGTTGATACCATGTACTTCTGCAGCCAGAATACCTTGTACATAAATTTTTTTGAAATGGTGGGAAAAGTCAAACGTGCTGCTTATTGTAAGATTTCCCAAAACCTTTCATTCATCAGCAGTTGCTGTGACTTTAAGGGGTGGAAATTCTGAGGACACCGTTCCCAAACATCTTTGAACAGGAAAGGCTTTCTGGCCGCATGACTAGGACATACTGTGTAGCTTGATCTCCTGGATAAAGGTGTTACGTTTTCCTGTGTTCTAAGAGGGACTGTCCAAAAGGAAAACAGAGTTAATCAAGTTCAAAAACAGAGCAGAGTGGAAGACATCATTTTAGAAAAGGACCTGAAAGATATGGACTCTGCTTCTAGTTTTACTACTTATTTGCTAGGCCAGCCTGGGACAACTGCTTCCCCTCTGTGGAATTCTTTCTCCATCTCTAGATGATGAAGTTGGACCTATCAATCCCTCTAAGTTGCTTTCAACTCAGTTTGTGATTTTATGTTCTTGTCAATCTACTCTCACCACACTTCTCCCTTTCTACCCATTCTCTTAGCTCAGGGATGGGGCAAGTTTTTAGAATGAATAAATTTGGCAGACAGAGGCTAGCAAGCTGATAGGCAGCGCTTCCCTGGCTGGAGTTGGGCACCCATGCCTGCCTGCATGAGCTCATACCTCTTAGATTCACTGGTCCATTAACATTGCAGAAGACTTTGATGGACTTTGGGGAATTGTGCAACATTGATTTTATTGTCATCTCTTTGCACAAGCAGTAAGTAGGCTAACATTTTAGGTGCAGAGTAATTATTCCCGAAAAGCAAGACATCAAAATAAAGTTTATAGTTAGCAGCTCGACATTTTGACAGGAGCTGTATGGAGGTCCCAGAGATGTCTTGGAGTTGCTGAAAAGGTTAAAGATCAATGTGCAGTGCAGGCAGGAGGGAGACAAAAGGTGGTCCTGCCCGGCAGCATGGGGGGTGATGCAGAGATCCTGAGCTGGTTCCCATACACTTGGCTGTAGTGGAGGAGCTTCTGGGAACTTCTCACTTCTTGCCCAGGATTCCATGTGCCTTTCCTATTAATGCCACAAGTCTTTCAAGAAGAATATGGGGATGGACTCAACTATCATTATAATCTTAGGTCTTTGCTCACCCAAAGCTGAACACACAGGTACAGGGAGTTGATCTACCTTTCGGTCCTCTGCTGGGACTCACAGACAGTGGGGCATATAGCAGAATCTGGTAAGCCAGTGGGGTACTGGACCCATGAGAACCTACCTGAGCAGTGTTACTTTTGGACATCTGATTTAAACCAAATCTGGACTTAGGCTTTGCTTAAAAGACTTGGTGGCCCTGGAGCCATGGCTCAGTCTTGGTGGATGGCTGCCACAGCCCATGCTAGATTCTGGGTGAGGGTGACCCCTGTTACCTGGTAGACTGCTGCCACCTGTGGCTGCCTCAAGTTTCCTGCATCTTGCATGGTCTCCTACATCCTGAAGTTTTGTCTCTGTGCATGGAAGGGGATGCTAAAGGCTTATAAGACCCAATGAATAGACTTGAACACAATCATTTGGTTCTCGGTTCTTTAATGTGGACATTCTCCTACTTAGAGCCAACTGTTTGTAGAGCACGGTCAGTCCCCCAAAGATGAAGGTCCCACATTCACAAATTCAACTGACTGCAAATGAAATATTTTTAAAACAGAATCTTTACTGAACCTAAAGAAACTTTTTCTTGTCATCACTTTCTAAACAACACAGTGTAAGAACTACTTACACAGCATTCATATTTATTAGGTTTTATAAGTAATCGAGAGCTAATTTATGCAGGAGGGTGTACATTTGTTTAGTGTAAGTACTATGCCACTTTATATAAGGACCTTGAACACCTTGGAGTTTGCTGTGCTGGAGAGGGTTGTGGGACCAGTCCCTCCATGGGATACCGAGGGATAAGTGTGTTTGTTTTTCCTGAGTGCATTTTGGTTTTTTCCCCAGGGCACTTCTGTGTTGGTAGCAGATCTATGCAGTGTTTGGCCTCCTTCCAGTCCAAATATAGAGAAATGTGCATTTGAAAGGTAGCTGGTAGCATCATTTCTGTTTGAATCTCTGCATGGGGCAAACACCCACTTAATGTCTTATTAAGTGAAAGAGTCATTCCAAGAACAAGCTTCTTAACCTGCTTCCTGTGTCTGAGTGAATCAGTTTATAATTTCCCTCCATTTACTTGACTTCTCTAGTGAGCTGAAAATTGCTTTACACTCAAGGAAGAGTCAGAAGGAACATGCTCTGCAGGCATAGGTGGACTATGCTTTGGGGAAACAAAAACTTCCTCAAAAGGCAGAAGAAAACAGGAACACTAGGCCCATCCTTGCCCTTGCCGTATTCCGGGCTGGACATCTGCCCTCCAGTTGCTCCAGCTACTCAAGAGAACCACTCAGTTGCTCCAGCTACTTTCTTTCCACTTGCATCTTCAGCCTTTGTACCTGCTCCTCTTCTACCTGGAGGATCTTCTTTCCGTCTCACTTACTCTTCATGTTTCAACTTAGGAATTGCTTCAACAGAAGGCCTCCTCTGTCTGTCTGTTGCTGGACCGATGAATGTCCATCACATTTTATCCTCACAAAGAACTTTCCTCACTGCCTTCCATTCCTTGTGCCTTTAAATTCTCATGCTCAGTGGCAGCTTGGCTCACTTGCTCCATTTGCTGTCGTCAGAACCTATTATGGCTAATGACACCTGGAAGGTGCTTTGGGAGCATCTGTTGGAAGAACATCAGGGCTGTGTATCAGTGTAGTGACAGCCAGCCCTCCATGGATGTGGGTTCCACATCCACTGATTCAGCTAACCATGGATGCAAATACAGTGAGAGCTAATATATATATATATATATAAAGCATGCATAGGTTTATTGTCTGTATTCTCTAAAAAGTACAGAATGATTATTATGTACATAACATTTACTTGTATTTGGTATTATAGGTGACCTAGAGCTGATTTAAGTATGTAGGAGGATGTGCATAAGTTACGTGCAAATACTCTCTGCGCTATATAAGAAACACGAGCATCCTTAGATCACAGTATCTTGGAGAGTCCTGAGATCCAGAGACCGAACATATTCTTGAATTTGTCATGAGCGCGATGAGAGAACGACTGTAGCAGTTGTCCAGGGCTCTTGTGATTTTTCTGGGTCCTTCTCTGAAGAGGCTCTGAGATAAATTTTTATCTTTACCCCAAGGAAATCTAAAAGAGGCTACAAAAAAAAGAGATTTTGAATAATATAATAAAAAGAATAGTGCCAGGCATGGTTGTACATGTCAGTAATCCCTGCAGAAGGAGGAGGATTGCAAATTCAAGACCAACCTGGGCAACTTGGTTACTTAATAATACTCTGTCTCAAAATAAAAACTACAAAAGGGCTATGGCTGTAGCTCACTGCCAAGGCTCTGAGTTCAGTCCTTAGTGACAGAGAAATAATAATAGTTATTATTATTAAAAATATCAACATGGATTTTTAAATTGAAAATAAACTGGTTCTTCAGGGATACTAAAGTGGGCTGAATGGCACACTGTAACAGCTCTTTGACCCCTCGGTCACTGGTGAGGTTGTGGATTTTAACCACCGTCACATTTTTGAACAATGACTTGCTAGGCTGAATGTGTCACAACCACCCATCTATGCTCTGTAGTGGGGCTTCTCCAGCTTTTCTCTGCTGAGGACCATCTACTGTTCTCCAGCCATCATCAGGATAACAAAGGATGTCCCAGCTCAATGTCACCTTCTGATTCTCTTTGGGCACTGTAGAAATTGTCCTCACTATCAGAGATGCCATCTCAGTTCTTTGTTCTAAGACTCCAGAGGTAACCTTTGAGACTGAGGAGGCAATGGAAATCTGAAAATCCTCTTCAGCATGTGCACGGGACACAGCAGCAAACCCAAATAGAGAATATCCTGCTTCATGTGGTCTCCAAGGCCAAACTATCACCTGAGATGCAATGATCAGATACTTCTTTTTATTGCATGACTGTTTTTAAAATTTCTATTACTAGTTCTTTCACAGTTTTTATCATTACAGTTATAATTTCCACTATTTTGTTTCGATGTTTAGAGGATCAGCTTGCCTGTGAAATGTCACTGGCTGGGCTTCATTCTCTATTCTGTCACTTGCTACACATATGACCTTGGAAAGTTTATCCTCTTCAGCCTCAGTTTCACAGTTTGTAAATGAGGAGAATATTAACCCCTGCTTCCTTAGGTGGTTGCTAGCATTACATGGACAAATGCCTATGAAATGCTGGCCAGTAAATGTATTTAGAATGCTGGGGGAAGCTGCATTTTTTGTCAGGACTCTTTGGGAGCACAGGTCTCGGAAAACCTGTATGTTCTTTTCACAACACAATCTTGGGATCCCATTTCTGGTCTTTCTGTATCTCTTGACTTTCCAGAAAGTCCTAGTGAAAGGACTAGATCAGTATCTTCCCTGTGTCTGAGTATCCTCCCAGGAGTCTTCCCTGGCCAGTGGGAATCAAAACCAGGACAAATGAGACAACCCACAATGATTCTTCTTTTGAGGAAAAGAAAATCCAACAATAAACAACAACAACAAAACCCCACATCACTCTCCTTTTGTGCTACTGCAAACATTGCAACGTTGTTGGCTGGAAGGGGAAGTTATTTTGTGTATGTGTGAACTAGCATTTTGATAGACAGGATAAGTTGCAATCCAATTCTAAACTATAGATTTTCAAGCAGATTGATGCAACAAATTGTTAGCAAATAGCAGTTTGCAATTTGATGCTAATTAGACATAAGGCAAATATGTGCCATGACAAATTAGCAGCGAACCATACTGCAGAGGATTAGCAAGAGCTGGCACAGCTCGCGCCCGGCTTCGCACACCTCCCTGTCGCCGTTGTCGGCGTCACCGTCAGGCCTGAGCCAGCCTTGCATCTCTGTGAGCAGGAAGCTGGAGAGGAGACCAGGAGAATCCCAGGCTGACTTTCAGCATTCATCACACCTTTGCTTTCCACAGTGCCCAATGCCATTCAGCAAGCCCTTTCCTAAGAGCTGCCCAAGGTCCTGGGGAGTTCATGGGACAGAAGCACCTTTGGACACAAGTGTAAAAATAATTGTAGAAACATTAGGGAATACAGATGAGCCAGAAGAAAAAAGAAAGGAGAGACCAGAAAGAAAGTAAATTTGAAGTTTTGCTAGTATTTTTTTATTCATTCATTGAAATCCTTGTTTTGATGAAGAATACATACACAGAATGTGTATACGTACATATAAATCATAATATATGCATATAAAAATAAAATATATGTGCTATTGTTATTTTTAAAAAGAGATTTCACATATATATTGTTTGTTTCCTTCTTTTCTCTCTCATATATTTTTTTTCTTTATAGTAATGGGGATTGAATCCAGGGTTTTACACTGAGATACATCTGGAGCCCTTTTTCTCATTTTGAGACAGGATCTTGCTAAATTGATAAATTGTTCAGGCTGAGTTTGAATTGGCAAACTGTGCTGGGATTGCAGGTGCTCACCATCATGCTGGCTTTATGTGTGAACTTTATGCTATGGATATGTCTTCAAGTTTATGAAACAGATTCTATGTTTTCTTCTATTAATTCATCACTAACTTAGTTGCCCATCCCCCTGCTGTTGAGTATCTAGATTGTGTGTAGCTTCTTGTAGTTGTAACCCTGCAGCACTGGAGGAGTGGCAGTTCATTTCTGCAGATGGAGGACTAATCCTAAAGACACATTTTTAGGAAAGAAATGATGAGATTACAGCAGGAAGTTTACCTCAAGTTTTCTTTCCCTTTCAGAGTTTCTACTCCATAAGCCCTGATCACTCTTCTATTTTATTTTACTATTTTAACTCTTTGCTAATAAGATAACGAACACAAGTGTTAGCCTGTTTGCATTTGCTTCCTTTGTTTATTACTGAGGTGTATCACTTTTCCAGAAATTTATATCACTTGTTATTGGAATTCTTCACTGTGTTTCAAGTTCTTACACCCTCTACAAATCATTGCTGGGCGTTGAATAATAGTCAGAATTTCTTTGTTAATTTTCTCTGTCTGTAATAGACCCTTTCATGAGATGTTACCATCATGGATTCTATGTAGGAAATGCTAAGAGTGGGGTACAAAGATCAAATGGGGAAACCACTAGGTGTGATCAGAATATACAGTGAATGTTTACAATTTAAACATTAATACAATAAAAGACACATTGCTATTAATCTCCTTTAAATTCTCCTGCTTTCTTCAAACACACATATTCCACTGTTCTGGCCACTTTCTGAAGTGTTTTTATGAGGTATGATCAAAAATATGGTGAATGGCGATGCCAGGTGCCATCTAAGGGAAAGATAGGCTTATGAAAACATTATGGTGGGTCCTCATTTACCTTCTTCACTGAATCAGAGCACTTTCTGGCTCTTCTCCAAAGTCAAAATGACCATGAGAGGTAAATGTTTTTAATTGAATCAAGATGTTGAGGCAACCTCAGCAGTGAAACAGAGTGAAGAGACAACCTACAGAATGGAAAAAAATTGCCAGTTGTTCCTCAGATAGAAGACTGATATCTAGAATATATAAAGGCTCAAATGAGACTGCCAGATAAAAGATCCAGCTGGAAAGTGGGCAAGGGACATGAATAGCTACTTCTCAGAAGATGTAGAAATGTCCAATAAATACACAAAGAAATGTTAAACATTGCTGACCATTAGCAAGTGCAAATTGAAACAACATTGAGATTCCATCTTACTGCAGAAATAATGGCTGTCATCAGACAATCAAATAATGACAAATGCTGGTGTGACTGCAGTGGAAAAGGAACCATTCTCCACTAATGGTAGGAAAATAAACTAATACAACCACTAAGGAAATCAGTGTGGATATTCCTCAAGACTAAAAATAGAAATTCTATTCGAGCCAGCTATTCTTTCTCTAGGTATCTTCCCAAAAGAGTTAAAGACAGCATATTCTACTGATACATACATACTCATGTTTATGGCAGTACAATTCATAATAGCTAAATCTTGGATACAGCTTCTAGAATGAATGGTTAAAGAAAATATGGTACTTACGCACAATGGAGTACTACTCTGTCATAAAAACAGATGGATGGACTTTGTAATCATAATGTTAAATGAAATAAAGCAGACACAGAAGCTTACATATAACATGGTTTTCTTTTAAATGAGAATTGTGCTTGCTTCAGCAGCACATATATTCTTTTATATGAGAAACCCAAACTATAAATAAAGAGCAAAATAAATGATAGACAACAGGAAGAAAGGAGATAGATCTCTTTCAAATGATATGAGGATCAAGAGATGGAGGGGGAGGGAAGACGGGGAGGGAAAGGGGTTGGAGAAAGAATTAAGGTGTGTTATGCATATGTACTAACTTTATACAAAGCATGTAATCATCAGGTCCTGTAAAGATGGACTAATAAAGAATCAAAACAGAGAGGAATAGAAGAACTTTCCCCGCCAAGAGGGAAGAATGATGGGATAAGTGTTTTGATGTGAGGGGGAGTATTTTGAGAGGGTTATGTGTCTTGTACTGTAATAATTTTTAAAAATTTAAACATTTACCGTATTTTTTTTATCCCATCCCTGGTGGGAGTCCTCAGATGTGAGGGCCCTCTTCCTGCTGTCTGTGTCTCTGCTCAGTAGACATGAAGAAAAGCCAGGATGCTGCCAAGCCCATTCTTATCACTGGGATGTCTTTGGCGAACACCCCTGGAATGCACAGGATAATCCTTGATTTACCAGTGTCTTTCTCCATTATTGTAGCTATTACTACTGGGATGGGAGGGGCCCGATCTTGGGGGTTGAGGGGGCTTGACTGGCTGATCTCTCTGTGGGAAGGAGAGAAGGAACATCTGCTCTGTCCCTTGGAGTTACTCAACTGTGGCAAACACCTAGAGACCTGAGCTCAAGCCTCAGGTCTAGAAGCTGCTCCTTCTGTAAACCCGGCATGCCCCTTAGCTTGTCAGAGACTGTTCCCTTGCTTGAAGAATGGGACAGGAAAGGCATAAATAATGTGCTACCAAGGATAAAATTCAGTATTCTATGTAAGCTCACATTCAAGGATTCTGGAAAGTGGGTATGTGTAAAGTAAGCGCATGAAAGTCTTAAGTGATATTTGTTATAAAGTTATAAAGTGGCATTCCACCAGGTACCTTGGAGAATTGCATGGAAGTTGAAGGTCTCATTACTGCCAGTAATAAGTTCGTAAGTTGTGTTGTTTGGTTCATGTATGTCTATGTAGGTGCTCCTACATAGATAGGTAAGCATGGTCCCTTAGGAGGATGAGTAGTCATCTTTTTAGAGGAATTACATATTTTTGTTTTAATTTTTGAAATATAATTAACATCAGATAAACTCACCCTTTTAAAGTATATAATTCATTAGTATTAAACCTGACATCCAACTTGAATCTTTGCTCATTATTTTCATCAGAATGAACCAACTTACTGCAAGACTATTTCTGAAACTCTTTTATTATTTATAACATTTTAAAATAAAATCTCACAGTGATGATTTAAATGGGTAAGCATAGAAACAACCATGGGATGAATACCTTCATAAGTGCCTGAAATTTTCTTTTTACCCTTGCTGATTGTGGTCATTTTAGGCATCTTGTTGGTCACATTTTCTCACTGATCACAGCTTTACTTCAGGAAAATTATTGTTGGTGTTTATTACTTGGCCATCTTACTAAATTCTATTCCCATATCTAATATCTTACAGAATGATCCTTTTTCCTTTTTCTGTCCAAAACATATCTTTTTCTTGTCTCATTGCTTTGGATAGACATTTTCACAAAAATGTTAACTAATACTTCTGATAATGAGCAGCCATGTAAAGACTTTTGTTTTAAAGAGATGATGCTGATGTTTTGTTACTTGGTATAATGAATGATCATTGGTTTTAGGTAAAATTTCCTTTTTTATGGTTTCTTCTTAATCATGTAAAAAGACTTAGCATTTTATGTTTCAGCACTCCATGCATCTAAACATCAAGAATGACTGGGATATCTTTATATGTCTTTTCTCCCAAATATGGGAAAATTTCTTAATATTCTCTGCTGTTTGTTTTATTTCCTAAGGTTGCATCATCTTTACTTCTCTTGACTAAAATAGACTTGATAGTGTGTTATTTATTATTTTACAAATATATTGCTGGGTATGATGTGTTGGGCCATAGGCAGGAAGATGAGAAAGTCCAAACCATGGATATAAGAAAGTCTCGGAATGTTGGCTAATCTTGAGCAGAGCAGCTGGATGAAACAGGTTATGTGAGAGAGCAACGGGCAGTGGGGTTGGGGACATAACACCTTGAATTCTATATCAAAGATGCCAACTCTAGACATGTAGACTAATGACCCTGGAAGCCAAGGGAGGAGGCAAGAACTCAGAAGAGTATTTGGAATGAGAAAAAAAAAAATTGGTTCAAACTCTGAAAAATATTCAGGTTTCTGAACTAACAAAAATGGTGACAAGGACCTATGAGACCAGAAAAATAGGATAAAAATGGGAGAACAGCAATATTAAGGAAAGTACAGGGACAAAGACCTCCCTGAAAGAGGTAGTGGTCACTGGTGTCAAGTGTGATGAGAAATGAGAAGTACATGTGGGACTGACTGTTTGCAGATGATGGAACAGGTTTAGGACAGACTCAAAGGAATTAAAGATTTAAGCAATAGTGGCAAAGGGGAGTCACTAAGGGTATCTTATCGCAAGTATTATTATAGTCATTCATACCCAAATTATTGACATATGATTCAGAAGTTGTATGAAATAACTCAGCCATATTAAAACATTATGTGGCTATAGGAACACACACAATTATGGGAGCAAAACCAATGAAGTGGAAAAACAGCAGGAAACAACTCAGGAAAACCATGTTTAATTTCTTTCTTAAGCCCTCTAGGGGAATTCTCCAGACAGTTTTGAGAATGATCAATAATGAGTGTTGCCATGAATTTATTTTCCTTGCAAATCTGTATTTAAACAGAATGTAATAGGCTGCATCCTGCCAGTAGTCTGGCTGCCTCGGCCACTGGGAGCTCCTGGGGTTTGGGGAGCAGGCTATGACCAGAGGATACCCTTGTCTGCACAGCACATAGGCCAATTTCTGGCTGCTCTGAGGCTACAAGCCTGATATCATGACCAGGTAGTGCATCATATTTGGGAATCATCTGTTACTAATGAAATTGAAATAGGCATATTTGTGAGAGATTTATTTAAAATATGCCTTATCACAACATACTTTTAACTTCTTTGTTCTCAATTGTTTTCTAGGTAAGGACAAAAGAGTTGCTGCGATAGCTAGGAATGTTGAAGTCAGACAGAACCTAAAGAAGGGCTTTTGGACAGTCAGCAGGAAGTACCACTGGAGAATTTGGTTGTGGCAGATGACTTTAATCTTTCCCTTGTTTAGAATATGAACATAGATAGGGCTACATGTTTGACGTTCAACATGTGTGCCTTGTAAGGAAAAAATGAAGAGAGTCTTCAATTCAGAGCCAGGTCAATTTGCCTCACATCAGCTGCCCCTTGGGAAACTGTTTCCAAAGGGAAGCGATTTAGATTCCTCACGTAGGTCAGTAAGGGACAACCTTTCCTTTTTTCATGCACATAAACCTAAGAGACCAGTGGAGCTTCCTCTAAAGCAATGCACCTTGGACTCCAGTTCACCTCAGTTATCTGTGGCATGAGCAAAAGTTCAGAACCTTATCATACCCCCCTATCTCTTATAAGCCCTGAGAGATTCCTAGACACTATGATGGGGTGGGGCCTAGGAATCCTAACTAGTGAATAACTCTGTGGATTCAGATGTGGGTGATTCTCAGACTACTCTTTGTTACTCTCCTCATATGTAGAGGCTCTGTAGTGATGGCCTGTCCTTGATGCAGGGATTCATGGGTATCTTTTAATCCATCCTGAAAATCTCTGTCTTCTAATTGGAGCATTTAGCCCCTTATAATCAATATGATTGCTAATACAACCATGTTTAAATTTACTCTCTTGATAATTGTTTTCTATTAACCCCATATGTTCTTTTGTCCCTTTTTTCTTTTTCTGTCTTTATTTGTAAATATGTTTTATGATTTCATTTTACTTTTTCATGGGCTTATTAGTTATAAATTTGTTATTTCTATTTTAATGGTATGCTTTGGATTATAGTGTATTTCTATAACTTATCACACTCTGCTTTCAATATTATGTTACTTTTCCAAAGGAAACATGACCACTTTTCTTCTCCTTTTCTAGCATCTTTGCCAATATCATAATTGGTTGAAGAGAACAATCTGTAATATAACAACCACTGGTTAATTCCTATCATTTTATTTTGAAACCCTGTATCATTTTTATCATTTTTGTGTTGCTTTGTTTTTGCCTATGTTGTTTTTTTATTCTCTTTAAAATAAAAAAATAAAGCTACTGTAGCTTCAATTGTGAAGCAATACTCCTGAGTACTCCATCCAGTACCCTGTGTTTTCTGAAGGTTCTCTACTGTAGCTGTGGTGAAGCTGAATTATATTCAGCTGTATGTGATGTTGAATGTCATATACAAACTCCTTTGTGGTGTTTTCCCTGGTTTTGTGTCATTTCCTCACACAAATGTGCCTATCAGTACTAAGCTGAAGAGTTGAGGAGAATCTTTCCCAGAACTTCAGAATTCTTTGTGTACAGAAATATTTTCTCTTACATTCTACCCTGTGAACTCTGGCTTTCTTGACCTCACTCATAATGCTCCATTTGATTTCCCTCTCCTTGCTCTATGACCTAAAGACTCTCTGGGAAGGAAGTAGCTTCAGGATACCATGGGGATCACCTCCTTTGATTTTCTTCGTGTCTGAAAGCACTTGTGCTCTTTTTGAGGTAAGAGATTGAATTCATTTCCTGTTGCTTCAATATTATCCTAAGTGAATGGTACCTTCATCTTTAAAAGCTATGAGGAATGATCTTAAAATACAGTGAATGTTTATTTTTTAAAAAATTATTACAGTAAAAGACACATTGTCATTAATCTCCTTCCAAATACCCCTCCTCACTTTAGCACACGTCCTCCATCATTCTCCCCACTCCTGAAACAGATTTTGAACTCTCATTTCCTGAATGTCTTTAGTTGTGCTATTGTGGCTTCCTCAGTGTCCTGAATTGACTTAAAGATTTACCTTTTATGGTGACTTTGAGGAAGAGCTAGAAGTTGCACAGTGACCTATTCAGTGAGGAAGGCCAATAAGAACACACTGTAACATTTTCCAGAGCCTAGCCTGCTTTTCTATGGGTTGGTCCTCAGCAGCAGCATTTACCTTATTTTTGATCAAACCTTTTAAAGATAGGGAAGAAGACTTTGGGAACTGCTCCAAAATGAGAAGAGAGGATAAGTGTGTTTGTAATGGGGGGCATTAAAGGCAATGTGTCTTTTACTCTAACAAACTTTGAAGTTTACATTTTCACTGTATATTTTGATCACAACTCATATTTTCAATAGTTATATTATTCTACTTGAGAATTAACTTCTAACATTTACATTTATATAGTATTTTTTCCTTTTATTGGGTGGATTGTTGTTATTATAGTTCAAAATCAAATATAAAATTAAGTATTAGTTATTATCTATTTGGTATTTTTAAATTCTTACTTGACAAAAGGTTCTACATATTAATGATGTAGAGCATAATATTTTCAACCATGCATGTATTGTGAAATGACTATATCAAATTAATTAGCATATGCATTATCTCATATACCTTTTTGCTAGTGAGAATTTGAAATTTACTCTCAGTAATTTTTGCTGGTAATATGTGGTATTGTCATATGTCAGAATTATTGTTTTAAGGTACATATTTTAATACTCTATGTGGGTAGTTTTAATCATGAAAGGATATTGAATTTTGTCAAAATTCAATTTTTATTGTGTTTCCTAAGATGATCATATGGATTTTGTCCTTTACGGTGCTAAGATAATATATCACATTTACTAATTTATATATGTTGAATAGTTGTGTCCTAGGAAATACATTGTTTTGAATTTTGAATGTGCTGTTGAATTAAGCTCTCTCTCTCTATATATATATTTACAGTACTGAGGATTGAACCCAGTGGGTACCATCCTTCATCAGCACCCCTTACTATTTACATATCTTTTTTTTAATTTAGAGTCAAGGTCTTAATAATTTGTCATCAGTCTTGGGATCCTCCTACCTGTCTTCAGTAGTAGGGATTAAAAATGTGCAACATTGCCCCTGGCCAGGTTGCTGGGCTTCTGTTAAGGAGTTTTGAATCTATGTTCAGCATGGATATGAGCCTGTAATGTTATTGTCTGGCTTGGTCTCAGGATAATGTTGGTCTTTTAAAATGAATTTGGAGGTATTCACTCTGGGATTTTTTTTGCTTTTTTTTTCCTCTCTCTTTTTTTGGTAGAAGGGTATTAGTTTTGTTTCAATATTTACTAGAATTTAATGGTGAAACCATCATGTCCTGGGCATTTGTTTGATGAGAGAAATTTTATGATTGATTCAGTCTTCTTATTTACTGCTAGTCTGTTTAGATTTGCATCATGATTTCATCTCAATAGGTTATATGTTCCTGGAAATTTATACATTTTTTCTAGATTATCCAATTTTTTGTCATATGATTGTTCAAAGCAGTTTCTGATGGTCTTTGCATTTCTATTGCATCAGTTTAAATTTCTCCACTTTTAGTTCGATTTTATTTACTTGAGTCTTATTTCTTATTTAAAAAGTTTTATCAATTTTACGTATCTTCTCATAAAACAAACGATTAGCTCTTTTTCTGTTTTCTAGTCTGTATTTCACTTATCTCTTCTCTGATGTTTATTATTTCCTTCCTTCCACTAACTTTGAGTTCAGCTTTTTGTTATCTTTCTATTCACTTGCGGAGTGATATATGCTGTTTATTTGTGATCATTCATTCCACTTTTTAATACAGGATTTGCTGCAGCAAACTTCCCTCACAGATCTGCTTTTGATGCATCTTATAGATTTTGGTTTTCTTTTTTATGAAAATCGAAAATTTGTCTTTGATTTTTTTTTACATGTTGGCGGTTCACTGTTTTCTATTTTCTTCTGACTTTCATAATTTCAGACAGAAGTTAGCTGTCAGCCCTACTGCAGTTATTTTTAGGTTATACTTCACTTGCTGGATGCTTTTAACACTTATCTTTTTCTTCATTACCAGCTGTTTCAAGTCTGATATTTTAAGGTAAAGTTTCTTCCTCTTTATTATGTCTAGGGTTTGTGGAATTGTTTGAATCTTGCCTGAATATCTTTTAGCAGTTTATGGAGTTATTTTGCCAAATTATTTTCTTGAATTGTTATTGGCCATTATATCTTCAAATATTGTTCTTATCACTCCTCTGTCATGTCCCTCAATTACATGTATACTGAGTCTTTTCACTGTGTCCCATAATTTCTTTAAACATTTCACATATATGTACATGTATGTATCTTGTTTTCCTGTGCACATTGTCTAATATTCTATTTTCCAGTTCACTTATTATCTTTTAAATAGCCTTAATTTGCTACTAAACACTACTGAGTATCTGACATTAGTTATTAATTTTTTCAGATGTAGAGTGTACATTTTATTCCTTACAAGTTCAGTTACCTCATTAGAACTTTACCATCTATTTTATGAACATGTTATCATAGTTATTTAAAAATCAATGTCTGATAACCCTCAGACTATAGAGATGTTTTCATTTTAATGTTTTTCCTTCTTTTGATCTTGTTTCTTTCTATGCTTGATAATTCTTTTATTTTTTCAAACATACTGTTTCAAAAAGTTATAGATACTTATTTTTAGGTAACCAACTCAATCTATTGACACTTCTTGTAGTTATCTTTTTCTGGTAAACGTTCAGTTTATCTTCAGTGAGGTTGAGAAAGGCATCTTTCTTCTTATAATACAAATATTCAATTGGCATACTTGGCCACATGACTTATACATTTACTTTGCCTTGTTCTCTCAGAGTAACAGATGACAATTGTCTTAGTTATTTTCTTCATCACTGGGACAAAATATCTGATACCCTCAATTTAAAGAAGAAAAGGTTCATATGGACTTACAGGTTTTAGAGGGTGCAGTCTATGACTAGTTGAATCCAGAGCAGAAGGGTATGGGAGAAAGAGTTGTTTCAGAAGAAAGCTGCTTATGTCATGGCAGGCAGGACTCAGAGAAGAGACAAGCTGAGGAGAGAGACATGTGCTCCAGGTCGCATGCCCAGTCATCTAACTCTTTCAACCAGGCTGCACCTCCTGACATCACATTTGGGTACAGCATCCCCACAATTCAAAAGTCACCTTTCAAAAGCCCCATCCATGAGCTCATGAGGCTTTGAAGGGTTATAGTAGATATCAATCATAACAATAATGAAGCACATTTTTTACTTCTTAAGAACTCATCTCCACTGGCATCCATGGGCACCCATTATGAAACAATTTCCCTTTGTTGTGGCCACACTGGGATAACAGTACACTTAGGACACAACTTTTAAATAAAGATTACTTAGGTCTTAATGTCAAACTTACTTTGTATTTATTAAGACAAAAAATTAAATCATTTTATTCTATTTAATTTATTACTTTACTTTAAAGAAAAGAAAAAAGCATTGTACAAAACTTTAAAATAAATTGTAGGAGACTAATAGTTATTACATTGCATATTTTATCTCCAAACTAGTTGCTCATATTACAATATATAGGCATGAAAACTTGATCAACAGATATAGGCATTAACCTTTCCTTTCAATGAGCTAATAGCAATTAGTAGTACAACTATCTTAATTATCTTGTTTATATATGTATATATATGTACACACATGTGTATACATATATACGTATATACACACATGTATATATGTATATATATTTATATTTTTATATATGTATTTTATATGTGTATATTTTTATATTTTATATATGTATATATTTTTTCACTCTTCCCTTCTTTATTTTCTCCTTTCTCCTGTTCTAGTTTCTCTTTCCTTTTGAGCGGTTTCTTCCCATTTCACAATATCTATTGTATGTTTTGGCTCTACTTACTCTTTCAGCTTCTTACACTAGGGAAGCAATATGATATTTGTAAATGTGAGGCTGATTTATTTCACTTATGAGTATAGTCTCAAGTTGCATCCATTTCCCTATAAATGTCTCAAGTTTATCCTTTCTTCAGAGCTGAATTATATTCCATTGTATAAAAATATCACGTCTTTTTAATTCATTCCTTGGTTTATGGGCATTTGAATTCTTTCTAAGATTTAGCTATGATAAATTGTGATGCTATAAGCATGGATGTACATATGTTGCTGTGGTATGATGTTTTTTAATTCTTCTGGGAAAATACCCAGAAAGGGAATAGATGGGTCAAATGGGACCTCTAATACTAGGTGTTTTGTTTTGTTTTTTTTTTGAGGAATCTTTACAATGATTTCCATAGTGGTCTCACCAATCTATACTTCCATCAGTAGAAGAGTTCCTTTTTCCCCATAGCCCCTCAGAATTTGTTATTGGTTAATTTCTTGATGAAAGCCATTCTTACTAGTGGCTCTCAGTGTTGTTTTAATGTTGAACATTTTTATATATTTATCTGCTCTTTGTATTTCTTCATCTGAGAAGTTAGTTAATTTTATATTTTAGAGAACTTTTAGAGTCACAGCAAAATTATGCAGAAATTGTAGAGACTTTCCATATACTCTCTGCCTCTACACATGTACAGCTTAAGCCATTATCAATGTCAACCACTAGACTAGCACACTCATTACAATTGATGACACAACGCTGACACACCATTGCCATCCAAAGTCAGTTGTTTGCCTTAGGAGTCCCTCTTGGTGTTGTAGTCTGCATGGTTTTGGACAAGTTTGCAATGACTAGTTTGTACACCATTATAGTATCAAATAGGATAGTTTCATGCCCTCAAAATCCTCCATGCTCCATGTACCCATCTCTCTGTTCCTCATTTCCTTGGCAGCTATTGCTTTAAATTTTGTTGATTTTTCTAGCTTTTTGAGATTGGAAATCAGATTGTTCATTTGATATCTTGCCTATTTCTAATATAGGCATTGATTGACATGCTTCTTTTTGGTGTGTATTTTTCTTGTTTTTCCACGAGTTAATTGAAAATCTTTAGAGTTCCATTTTTATTTACTTATATTGTTTTTGGGTATATTAATTTGTATTCTTTCTCAGTGGTTACTATAAATTTTACATTCTCTAAAACAATTCTTTTTTATTTCAGAATGGTAATTTTGCCAGAAATAGCCTTAGAGATTCACAGTTCTTTTTTCTTCTAGTATTTGAAAAATATTGAGTCACTTCTATCTTTCATAGTTTCAAAGGAGAAATCCACTGTCATTTAATTTGGTGACATGATGGTAGTGAACTGTTAATTAGATTCCATGTTGTAACAAAATCCATGAGGTAGTCAATTGAAAAGAGGAAAATATTATTTTGGCTCATGGTTTTGGAGTTATCAGTCCAAGGTCATTGACCCTAGTGATTCTAGGCCTATCAGAAAGCAGCACATCATGGTAGGAGCACATGGAGGACAAGCTTTTAACTCATGGCAGCAAGGAAGCAAAGAGCAAGGACAGGGTAGAGGTGCCCTCCCAGTATCCCTTTCAAGGCACCATTCATCAACCAGAAGACCTCCCACCAGTCCCTGTCTGTTAAAGTTTCCATCACTTTCCAGTAGCATCAAGCTAGGGACTAACCCTTTAACCATGGGTTTTCAGAGGACATTTCTAAGCCAAGGCATGAATTATTTGTCTCTGGATGTTTTTTAGGTCACCGCTATAGTTACTTTTTGTAATGTGAGTGTTTCTGAATTTACAATGAGGTTATAGCTTGATAAATCCATTTTAACTATTTATCAGTGTACCCCTAGACATCACTTGGGCAACATGTTTGACTCTGGCTGAGCATGGTTCTAGGAGGTGTCATTTCAATCAGTCAATTCTTGTATTAAATATATTTGAAAAAATTAGCATTTTTATAGTTCCTGTTATATTATCTTATAAAAATTAATGAAAAACACATGAAGTTTTGGATCATATTGTACTTAAATAAGTGGTTAAATTGAAAATATCTTAAGTCAAAAACTGAATTGTTTAAGCCAGGCATTGTGGCAGATGCCTTTAATCCCCACATTCCGGCAGGCTGAGGCAGGAGGATTGCTAGTTCAAGCCTAGCATGGGTAACTGAGCCCTTGGTTATCAAAAGCTGTTCTGAAAGTAAAAAATAAGTAAGGGGAAGAGGGATAGGAAGGTAACTTGGCACAAAAGTCCTGGGTTTTATATCCAGTGCTGAAAGAAAAAAAAAAAAACATTTTCAATATCATAGCTTCCTACTGGAAATAACCTCAGACATTTCCATTAGCCCACAGTTGGACAAACACATCTAAAAGCCTATTTTTGTGACAAATAGTGAGTGTCTTTATGTATTGAATTGGGTGCTGAAAGTAAAAAGTTAAGAGTGTTGGTACAGCTTCATATTAACAAAAAGCCAAAAATTTATAGGCTAAGCCAGTGAAGGACAATCTGTGTTTTACTGTAATGTGTCATGATGTGAATTTCTTTGCGGTTTTTCCTCAGCTTCTTGAATCTTTAGGTTTATGTTTTTCAGCAGCTCATGACAGCTTTAGCCATCATTTCTTTGAATTTGTTTTGAGTGCTCCTTTTCCCTCTCTTTCTTCTCTACCTCCAGTGATATGATAATTAGGTCTTTTGTTGTCCCACGCACCTCTGAGTCTCTATTACATTTTCCTCTATCTTATCTGAAATGAGTAAATTCTTTGGTCTGCTTTCAGTTCTCTGCTTCTATCTCACCATCTTCAGTTTACTATGAGCCCATCAGTGGATTTTTTACTTTGGTTATGGTATTTTTCAGTTTGACAGCTTCAGTAGGCTCTATTTTTATATCTTCTAGCTCTGCTGTTCTGCTTTTTCATTTGAATTTTTGCTTATAGAAGCACTGTTGTGAGAGTTGCCTTAAAATCCCTATCAGCTAAATTCAACATCTGATTCATCTTGGTATTGGTAGCAGTTGCTTATCCTTTTTCTTTTAAATTATGGTAATCCTGGTCCTCCATATGAGGAGTGAATTTCAAATGAGTCACCTCCTGGGGAGACCAGTGAGAAGGGAGTGGGCCAGGGTCAATGAAGGTGAGAGAGATGTGCCTTTCTTGTTGCTACTGTTGATTCCTCCTCCAACAAAAACGTGTATGCATTGGATTAAAAGGATGATCAATCTTTCATTTAACTTTAATGTGAAAGACGTATATGAGACTCTGGTTCAGGAACAAGGGCGCATAGTCACCTCTCCCTTCTCTTGTCCTGTACAAGTACATAAAACTAAATACTAAGAAATTACTCAACGGGCCATGACAAAAGGTCTCATCGAGCTGGAAAAAAAAGAATAAAATAAAAATGGGCTCTTCAGATTAGACTGTCCATGAGCACCTGGTTATGAGTGCGGTTTAGGACGTTCTGGGACTGCTGCCACTGAAGAGACCAAACTCACTTTCAGGATGCTGGATGTAAAGCAAGAGTTGGAACATCTGGGCTCTGCTGCTGACATGGCTGCTTATAGTTCAGATCACTGTCCTGGGCTCAGGTTATGAAGCAGGTGTGAGACTTTTCACTTGATCTTCATTGGTCCCCATTCCAAATCTTTTGCCTCACTTCTGTGCATGTATGAACAGGCATATGCATGCATGTGTATGTGTGCATCCTGTGTGTGCTTGCTAGCAGTTCTGGGTTTCAGGCTTCTCTGAATCCTAATCTAGTAGTGTGTGGGAGACAAAAAGAAAACTGGGGGACCAATTACACTCTCATTCAAGTCTTGAGTTTATCTTGGCAATTTACTCTCTCTTTTTATTCTAGCTTGGTGAGACATTTTATCATAGGCCGTCGAGTAATTTCCTAAGTATTTATTATTAGGTATTTGTAGAGGACAAGAGAAGGGAGAGATCGGTCTAGGTCCCCTTGTTCCTGAACCAGCAGTCTTATATATGTCTTTAGCATTCAAGTTAAATAAAAGACTGGTCATCTTTGACTTTTAACCCAGTGCGTGTACCTTCCATTGGATAAGGATGCATTTGGGTTCCAAATGGAAGAACTGCTCTTTCTCCCCTTCCTGTTCCCACTAGACTCTTCTGACCTTTCTGAATGTATTGAATGCAAATACCTTTTAATGTTGGCTTTTGGCTTAATGCCTGCCTTAACTAGCTAGTCTGCTTCATCACTGTCTGTCTTGAATGGACCCACACTTCTCCTAAGGAGACCTTTGGTCTAATTAACTCAGTATATCCCAGGCTTATATTGGAGCTGTATGCAGATAGAGTGTTTAATAAATGATTTTGACTGTAGGAGGATGGGATAGTAGGAATGACAGGGGAAAGAAAAGAGTTAGTTGCTAACTCTTGCAGCTCCTGTTTGGCTATGGTCCCTGTCTTGATCATTTTTGACATTGAAACCTGCCTTGATTCAGCAACTGGTTGGCTCTATGGGGCCTTTTCAGGGGTACAGGCCAATGCCCAGGCAAAGCTTGAGAGGAGCCAGGGCTGCCAGCCCATCTGAAGGAGCATTGTTCAGGAGCAGCAATTTACCAATCAGAGGTCTTCATCAAGAGCACGGCCCCTGGTATGTACGGCACAAGGGAGCACTCCAGGGAGAGCACTGATAGCTCACCTTTTAGGGGTTAGGTTCCTTGGCTGTTACCTTTCATATTCTGAGAGGCAGTCAGCTGCCAGGATTAACTGACCTTAAAGAAGAGCAACAGATTAGGGCCATACACTCACCCTTAGTCAGTGGGGTTCTTGGGTGAGGGTCTTTGTGCTCTATACCAACATGGCAGTGAATGCAGAAAACACCTCCAGGCCCTGTCTGCGGTGGTATCATCCAGGAGCCACATTTGAACCAGCTTACACTGATGGTGGGCTGGCCAGGCTGTAAGCAGAGTGAACCTACCATTAGGAATCCCACAAGTTTGAAGGTGGATCCTATTCACTACATTAGTTGTTCAGTATCAAAATTCTTAAACCTTACCCTAACAGGAAATAAAGGGAACTAGGTGTGAGGATTTATAGGGTGCTTTCTACAGGGTGCTTTGTTATCTGGTGCACAGCCTGATGCCCCATGGTCCCACCTGCAGCCAGGGAACCTCACACAGAAAACTTGTTTACAGCAGCAGATTCTTTCTTGCCTGACCCGTGTCCAGTTTACCTGACCACCACTCTGGCACAGAAACCTAACTTTGAGTTCTCCTGGGCACTGTGGGGGGAACTATGGCTGGAGATAGCCCCTGATTCTGCAGATGGCAGGCATGAATTCAACACACATCACCTAAGTAAGAAAAGGCATGAAGAATTTCACTTACAGCTCCTGGGCAAGGAAGCCTAAGCCTTGAGGAGGTTTGTCCACTGTCCCCGGTCACACAAACAGGGATGAAGAGTCCGGCAAAAGACAGCATGACAACTGGAAGAAGTATGTGTAAAGGAGTGAAGTGGGGTCATGTCAAGTTCATGGGCAAATGCCTGAGTGGTTCATGAAGGGAAGTGGCAGGAAAGCAAGGAGCCCACTTTGCAGGACTGGAGAGGTGGCTCTGGGTTCTTACCTGTTGCCCCCAGCTTGAGTCACTTGTGTGTGGTGAAGAACTAGAAACTGTGTCAAGGGTGACTAAACCCTCCTTTTGGTATGAAGAGGTTCAATATGTATTCAAAATGGGTGCTGGTGGCCATAAAATTACAAGAAATCACTCTGGGACAAATTCTGGGGACTCATTGCCAGAAGGAGGCAGGGTGTGTGACAATTGTATCCATAGTGGCCCAGAAGTCTCAGTTTGCTGATGGAAGGTGTGTGAAATGGAAGCTTTGGGAGTAGGGACTTTGAATGTGGCAAAAACCTCTTTTTCTACAAAATAGCTCCCTGTGGTAGAATTCTTCCTACACTGAAAATCCAGATCCTTAGTTCCTGATCACCCTACCCCTTCCCTTCCTCACTTGGGTCCACTGGCCCCAGGACATTTGTATATGTTTTCTCTCTGTCTAGAGCACACTTTTCTTAGTTCTTTGCATGGCTGTTTCCTTCTGGTCCCCCAGCTCAAATGGTCTCAACTCAAATGTCACCTCCTTTTGGAGGTCTCTTCTCCCCTCCTACAATCTCTGTCACTGCATCTCCTTGTCTTGTATTATTTTATGTAACACAATGTCAAAGCAGTTTGCTCATGTCTAGGTTCCTTCCTTTATTCCCTGTCTCCCCCTGAGAGTGAGAAGCTGGTGCCTGGCATTCATGTCATGTTCCCCAGGGACTGAGACCCTGGGACTGGCAGTGCCAGTGAGTGAATAAATGTACCCACCCAACCTCAGGTTATTTTCTTCGTAAGACATTGACAGAGCAGGAACACTGAAGATAAGAACTCAACCCTGTCAAAAAGCAGAAGGATTTGTTTGTGAATATGAAACAAAATATATTTTTAAGCTCCATAAACATATGATGAATGCTAACAAGGTATTTTCAAAATAAGAAGCACATAGAAACAGCTTATGTTTCTGGTCAAATGAAGTTGTAATCAAATCATTATCAAAGCAAAAATAAAATCAACATGAGTTGGAAGAGTTCTTTGGAAAGATTTAGCAACTTAAGTCATTTAAGGAGATTTTTCTTGCCGCTTTTTCCAGGGAACATGATTTACCCCCAGAAGCCCAAGGGCAAGTCACTGCCCACTGGCATGCTGGAAGGACTCAGAAATACTGCCCAGCACTCACCACAGTCTTGCTGAGGCGCATGCTCCTGTTTGACGTGCTCCCACACAAAGGTTTGTCCCTGTGCCTGGGCTTTCCGTCCAGATCAGCAGAAAGCACTAACCTGCAGCAGTGCTTAATGACTGAAAGCCTAGACTGGCAGAACCACGCGGTCATAGCTTTGTTCCTAAGAAGTGAGCCAATTAGTGGTGCTGGTTATTATTTACATTTCATGCAATATATCACTAAAATTGTGTCGATGATTTATCATGTATATTATGGTATTGTCAGCATAATTTATTCAGATCATGCTGAGATACCTGGAAAATTAAGTAAAAGGAAAAGAAACGGCATTGAATTCATTGGTTTTCAAAGGTATTTCTTAGCTTCTTTCTTTTGTCTCCCCCTCTAGGCTGTCTCCCTCCCACTCTCTCTCTCTTTTAATGAGGATATATGTTAAGAAAAATCATGGACCACTTAGCTATTAAATTGTTCCAGGATCATTTGCATTAAAAGTTTGCTCAATATTCTTTCTTTTGGAGCCCATGGTTTGGGCTTTCATTTGATTTTCTTCTCTGTTGTTTGCATTCTGTTTACTATTTCAAAGACAAAAAAAAAAGTAATACAATTTTCTGGTTTAGAGCTAAGTCCTTTGGATTACTACAGGACTAGAAGCTTCCCTTTCATTTATAAAACATCCTTATCTTTTGCCTTATATTCTATTTGCCCCACCCTCTGGGAAATAATCGTTGTTTATCCAAATTAGAGATAAAATATTCTGGTTGTTGAAGCCATTAATCATCTTGACACGACAGAAAGAAGACACTGAGCTCAGGGTGGTGCTTTTGGCATCAGAGCTCTGGGTTCCAGTCCCAGCTCTCCTCAGCCTTAGCTGATTCTAGGAGTCACTGAGACTCTGTTCTTCCATTTCCTAGGCAGTGGGCAAGGTGTTTCTCAAAGTGAGATTCCTGGAGACCGAACATCTGGCTTGCTGGATCTGCCCCATTTCTGGGGAGAGACATAAGGGTTGGCAAATGTCACTGATAATACTTCTGTACACTGAGTTTAAAAGTGATTTAGCTGGGATAGTCCTGGGATAGTTTCAGCTTCCATCTTCCTAGAGTCCTAATCTTGTGATTGTACAGTTTGTTTTGCATGTTCCTGAAACTGTATGGGAATTTAAAATTTGGTAATTCACTCTTGTTTAAAGAGCTATATGGAATCTTGATGTTAAGAAGAACTTGGAAATGAATGGTTTATGCTGTCAATCATCATGTGTATGTAACTTGCTCACTTGCTACCAGTTGACTGGGCTTGGATTTTCCTCCAGTGAGGTCCCTGTGCATCTCCAGTGCCCCTGGAAAAGGTGTATAAGAAGAATGATTTTCACCCAGATCAAATATCTGAATTGTGCAGATAATAACCTGAAATCTCGGCCATGCTTTGAAGCTTTCGGGGCTTCCAGGAATGCCAAGTTCACCTTGTACCATCTCTTTGGGAAGCTTCATAAGAAATTGTCATAGGTCTCAGGGAAGAAAACATCATTTACAATCTTCTAGAAGATTCATATAGAGATTGAACCTTTTCACCTTGTTTTTTGTGGAATATGTAGCCTCATCTCTGGGAGGTTGTATCCACTTTCTGTATCAAAGACTCCAGGTGATCCATAGGCCACCTCTTCCCCATGGGTGTCCCCTCTGTCTCTGTTCTGAAAGGAGTATATACAAATTCCTTGCCAAACTGTTATCACTACACCCTCCTGACCAGAATCAGTTCCTCAGATGTCTCCCTCGCTCAGTGCCGCAATATTTGACAATGAAATTCATTCTGTCTTCCTAACACCTGAGACTCCGTGTTTCATGAGGTCAGAGACCATGTTTTCTCTCTCTCCCTAAATTGGGTCACATTGCAAAGGCTGAACAGACTCTGCTGATTGTTTGAGAACTTACTTTAGATTGTCCATATTGCTGTTGATTGACTAAACCTGTGATAGATAATTGAAAGATGGTCATGATCACCGCCGGTAGCAGTCCTGTCTGTATGCATGGAATACCCTCTACCTTCTCTCCTTATCTTCTCTTACCTCTTCTAGTAGGATCGGCTTCTGCTCTACCTCCCCATGACGTTCATACAGTTCTGGTGATTAGCTTTGATTCCTATGATCTCCTGGGCACCATTGATAAGACCACTCATGGGTTATTGACAATTGGAAGTGTTTGATTTGGTAACCAGAGAGAAAAGTTTGTTCTCTCTAGCAGTGGGAACTTGGGGGCAGGCATGGTGCCCACTCTAACAGAGAGAGGGAGAGGGAAGTAATGGTCAGGAAATGTGAGGGTACTGCATGTTCTGCTCGCCAGGGGTCCCAACACCCAAATATGTTTGGTACCTGGTTCAATGAGGCATCCACAGGATGTTATTGAAAACTCTAATTTTCAACTTAAACTACCTTGACAGTGGTTTCTGATACTTGCAACTAAGGTTCAGACATTCAGTGAACTTTCCCAATTAGCAAGCACCCTCACTTTCTCTTTTCCCAAATTTCTCAATTTTAGTGAAGCAATCTGAACAGATGTGAGAGCCTAATGTTGCTGAGTAAGAGGCAAGTTTTATTTGCCCCTTTATTTAAAAAACAGGATCACATAATGTGTAAAGCACTTATTGATATTATGATTCCTGTTTCTTTTTCCTTGAATGATGCATGCCATAATTTTATTTAAATTAGTTCTAGTGTATTTTCTCTCTTATCTCTTAGGCTGTACATATTTATTTTCTCCTGCCTTTCAAATTATTTTGGAATTGTTACTAACTATTAATATTTGAAAACTTAATAATAAGAGGAAAATACTGTGAAGGTAGGAAACTAGGCATGTGGATAGCTACAGTTATCTGTGTATTATTATACCAGCCCACTGATTGAGTACAACTTCCAGAAGTTAGCTCTGTAAAGGCCTAAGATTCTTCCGCGTTTTGTTACCACTGAGCAAGTAGAAGGGATCACATCTGTTTGGGCAACTGGGAACCCTGTTATGGTTTAAATTTTATCCTTTGGAATTTGTGTGTTGGAAACTTATTCTCCAAACTCATATGTTAATAGGTAATTAGGATTAGATGAGATCATAAGGATGGGACTTCTGCCCATGCCATAATCAGAAGAGGAAGAGAAATGCGAATACTCCTGCTCTGATTCACTCTCTGATATCCAGTGCTGCATTAGGATGCAGAGAAATGCCCTGAGCAGAGGAGAAGTGAATGCCAGCACCATACTCGGATTTCCCAGCCTCCAAAACCTTGAGCCAACTAGACATAGCTCCCTTTGGAGCACATGTGAGGCATTTCTCCTGCATCACTGAAAATTTTGGCTCCTAGAATGCTTGACAACCACAGTCTCTGGGCAATTAAAATTTGTATAATTATTTGAAAGTTAACTCTTCCAAACCTTTGCATTTTTGACTTTATATTTGGAAGATTTTTTTTTTCATATATGCATTTAGTTTCCTGCTTGGTGCACAGTGGACTCCACACGAGAGTTACTGACCGAGGGTCAGGCTGGAGCTCAAAATGGGAAACTAGATCAGATTGTCCAGGAAAAATGGATGCAGATATAGAAAGAGAAGGCCACTGGGAAGAATCATGATGATTGGCCTTTGGAACCTAATCCAAATGCTGAAGTTGACTTTTTGTGTTAATACCTAGTACCAGCTTTTTGTTTGTTTGTTTTAATATGGAAAACATGACCAATTTCTTTGGTATGTTTAAAATTCTGATTATTTTAAACTTCTTTATAGTACCCTTAAGTGAAGTTTGGGAAGCTGTACATTAAAGTTGGAATGCTAGGCATAGTGAGGCACATCTCTAATCTCAGCTATTCAAGTGGCTGAAGCAGGAGGATTATAAGTTTAAGACCTGCCCAGACACTTAAAGAGACTTAGTCTCAAAACAAAAATGCCTGGGATATAGCTCAGTGATAGAGCATTTGTCTAGTTTGTGAAAGGCCTTGGTTAAATCCCAGGACACACACACACACACACACACAAATTGGTAGAAGCTCAAGTATTTGTTTGATGCATGGTGGTCTGTGGATGAAGGGGTTTATGCAGGAAGAACATGGAGGTTTTGGAGGCTCAGTACTGGACATCTTGGATTTGAACCTGGTGTATTGTAGTAGTGTTAGCTATAGTTGTAGGGGAGGACCTTGAAGACTCATGGCAGACCACCATTTCTGTGCCCTCTTATCATATCAACCTCAGTCTGATTACTTAGGTATCCTGAACTGTCTGTAGACAATAATCACAACATTTCCTTCCATTCTGAATGTACTGCTGGACTCCTGATGTAAAAACAGCCCATCTTGGCTGACAAATTGCCCAAGGATTGTCCTGACCGAGCAATAAAAGGCAGGAAGTGGTGCTGGAGAAGAAAACAAGAGGGAAAGAATGAATATGGGCCAGAGGCTCAGAAAACAGCTAGGGAAGGTGCCCATAATAGCAAATACAATGAGTGGAACATAGTCACTGATACAAGGATCCACCCGCCCAAATATGAGCAATCCTGGCTGGCTCTGAGTAACTTGCACAAATTGGATCACAGTTTACTTAAACTGTACATAAAAATGTGGCACTAGGAAAATATGAGGGTGGATTTCCAAAAAGATTCTGCACCTACACAGACCCCAAATATATAAAGCCCCATTTACAGGAGACACTGTACCTCCATGGGTATGTCAGCCAGGTCCTGGGAAATTTGTTCTGTGAATACCCCAGGATCAATCTATTCCTGAATTAGTAGTTTACAATCCACGAAGAAGAATGCCTCACTGAATGCACTCTTCACATGTTTTTGCCATGTGAATGTTTTAAAGCTATATATGCTCCCATTTTAAATGAGCAGTATGCTCGTCAAAGCGAAGTTTTCAGTGGCACAGGCACCATTTATTTCCCATCTTGCTAAATATGGAGGGAGATAGTGGTGAAAGGTGCACATCCGCAGCTCCTCTCCACACACACATGCACACACACTGGCACACAGGGGTGGGTAGTGCTTCGAACCTGGGCAGGTTAGAACAAAGGCAACACACATCTCCCTGTCACCAGGCAGACACCCAGGGCTGTGCCTGCCCATCAGCCCTGATAGCAGCAATTACACAGTCCATGGGTGTGATGAGCTGCAAACTAAACATTTGTAAAACGGCTGTAATTAATGCAATTAGCTATTTACACGATAGCCCATAATGAATCCAAAGGCATCGTTATTGACTATTGAGTAAATAATCTGACATTAAAAAGTCAATGATCTGCAAATGAAAAATTCTCTTTTTTTTATAGGAGGAAAGATGAAGGAAAGAAAATTAAGGAAAAGAAGAAAACCAGCACAAAACTCAGCAAAGATGTCATTGCATAATAGTCCATTATGCCTCCAATTGAGCCGTCATGAACTATCAAAGAAATAATTGCACAATAGACCATAATGGCTTAATCGTGTCAACATCTTTGCATTTACATATTTTTTTAATCAGTGGAAATTAAGTACAAAAATGGGTCTTTCGGTTTCTATCCTGAGTTTACCTTTGCAGTTGGGGGTAGGGTGAGGGACTGGGTTTCCTCTGCCACCTTCAGGGGAGGTTGGACACCCTGCAAGTTTCCCAGAGTGTCTGATGGTGGCTTGTCTGTGGGTGCTGGAAGGGCACTGCCAGGGCAACTGGCCAGGACAAAAAGACTCAACATAGTGCTCCTCTGGTCACTGTAACAGGAGCCAGAAGGGTGAGCTTTAGTGTTACCCAGGATCTGGTATGTCCTTGACCTTTGACTTCTGCAAAAATATAAGCTCACTTTCTCTCTCCCCTGCATGCCTTTCCGGTCCCAGGCATTCATCCTGCATGGAGAAAGGTCCAGAAGCAGGATTCCCCTTTCCAAAATGAGAAGCCACTGTTTAATAGCTTGACCCCTGAGCTATTCACAATGACCATGGCCCTTAACTTTGACTTTGCCACATCTCTTTCTGCTTGAGGTTTGGCTATAGAGTGGTCAAAAAATGCAGTGTCTGTTTAAATAAAAAAACAATCTTAGTACAACAAAAGACACATTGACCTTTATCCCTCTCAAAGTACTTCCCTTCCTTTGGAACACACTTATCCCAACATTCCTGCCACTTTCTGAAGCAGTTCTGGAAGTTCTCTTTTGTGAATGCCTTTGGTTTTGCTCTTGTGACTGCCTCATTGTCCTGATTTGATTCAAAATGTTTCCCTTTCGTGGTCATTTTGATCTGGAGGACGAGCCGGAAGTTGCACAGTGCAGGTCGGGTGCATAGAATGAGGACATGATGTAATGACTGTACAGTCCTGTCTGTCCATCCGAGGGCAGATGGCAGCAGCACTCACTACATTTTCGATCACATCTTGAGAAAACATTCAGGGCAAAGGTCGTCCAGGGCTGCTCAGAAAACTTCAAACGTGATGGAATAACTTTTGTTTAAAGCGTGAGGGGCCTTTTGAGGTGGAGATTAGTGGCAATGTGTCTTTTACTGTAATGAATTTGTCAAGTTTAAACTTTCATATTTTTTGATCACGCCTTGTAGCTTGATGATCCTCTAGGTTTAAACTAGTAGAATAAACAGACCCTTCCCTTCTTCCTTTTCTTCCTCCTTGTGGTCTTAGTTTTACAGACCATGGAACCCCCTGGACTTCCTTGAAAAGCCTTTATTTTAGGTAAGTGGTCTTATCTATCTGTCTATCTATCTCTCTATCTCTCCTTTCAGGATCAGTCACTGTTATGGGCTGTGTGTGGTTTGTCCCCCTAAATTTCATGTATTAGAAGCTTGGTCCAGAGTGTGGTATTATTAAGGGATAATGGTCCTATTTACTTTTGCTTTTGAAAAGAATTTATTTCACTTTGTTTAATTTAATGTTTGAAACAAAGGATTTGAAATATAGTAATGCTGACTTCTGGTCTATTTATGGCCTTTGCTTATTTTTAAAGCAAAGTATGAACATACAATGGAGTCTCCATATGTATAGGTTCTGTATCCCCAAGTGTAGTCAGCCATGGGTCAAAGATATTTTAAAAATGTATGCCTATATTGAACACTTTTTCCTTCTCATTATTCCCTAAAAATACAATGAAGTAGCTATTTTCATTGCATTTCTGTTGTACTATTATTATAAATAATCCAGAGATTATTTAAAGTATGTGGATGTCTATAAGGGCTATGCAAATATTATGCCATTTAATATTAGGGATTTTAGTATCTCTTGTTTTGAATATGTGTTAGATTCCTGCAACCATCCCCCCACACACTGAGGAATGATTGTGTACACACACACACACACACACACACACACACAAATGTGTATAATTTAAAAGTACGGTGTTTACACAGAAAGACACAAGAGACTGTTCAGGACTTGGGAGAGAAAGGCCTACATCTCCTGCTGCCTGTTCAGATTTCTAGGATGCAATGCGGCATCGGACAGGAGATTTCACAAAAGCTGGTGGCAGCTGTCTTGGAATATTAAAAAAGGCTGAGGGAAACCAAGGACTGTCTCTTATAGTTTAACCCACAGAAGGAATAATATTATCTAATGTCTGCAGAAAGCGTAACACTTACAAAATACACTAGCATCCTTTAATTCCAGTAGTTCTTCATGATAAAACTCATTAGCAACAGTAAGAGTAATAACAGCTATTATTTCCTTAGCCCCATGTGCTGGGCTGGCCCTGTGCGGTTTATGCATAGTTCACTCATTCACATCACCAGCACCTAGAACACTGACAACTGCTCAGTAGAAGTCCAGGAAGTAATTCCTGAATGACTGAATGAACGGGTACATCTTGAGATGTAAATCCTCATGTTACAGACAGGGAACCAGGCCCAGAGATGTATGTTAACACGCCCAGGGCTGAACAGCAAAACAATGGCAGAGCTAGACATTGAAATCAGATTTCACTGTCTCTCAAGACTGGGCCACACTCTTCCTTTACAAAGGAAGCAACGGATTCAGAGAATTTTTAACACCCAATACTGCTCAGGATGTAGTTCTGTTGAGTCTATGAGTTCATGTTTACTGTGGGGCCAGGAGATGAGCGATCTATGCATCTCATCTCTTCCACATCCTCCCTCCTGGGAAGTTGTTCTTGTCTTCATTCTTGGGTCAAGTGACCATGGCAGATGAGACACAGTCCTGGTAGGTGGGGATGATTGCTAGTGGGCTGCCCCATGCCTGGAGTTGTAGCCTGCCGTGGAGGAATCTAAACAGGACTGACTGTTTCAACAGCCCTTTTAGAGATCTTTCTCACTTTTCAAGGGCCTTTCATCCCATGAATTAACACACATTGTCAGACTCTGTGCTAAGTCAACACAACTTCTTGATCTCAGTGATTCTAGCTCACTGCAAATGTTTGTGGATATGACAATGGCCAAGTGTTCCTTTCACAAACACAAAGGGGGCAGTGGCCTTTTACACTCTCTATAATGTAGCCAGAGCCAGGCTGGTATGTCACTTGTTCTAGAAACAGCTGAACTGAAGCCAGCTGTGGTCAGCCCAGCTCAGGCACTGCTCTCAGTAGGACCGAACATTTATGCACAGTCCCAGAGACCTCCATGGTATACTGTGTGCTGCTACATAGGTTCCTATCCAAACATCCAAGATGGCAGAGGATCAGTGGTGTTAACCCAGGCCCTGGGGGTTCTGAATTGGACTGTGAGTTTTTGTACTTTTCTGTGTTGCAGTACCCTTCAGGAGGAAACTATCACCACTATCTCCTGCCAGCCTGGTGCCGTTCGAGCATTGTTGTCTGTGCTGTTGATTAATCAAAATGAAGCTGATTACAGAGCTTGGCTTGGAGTGGACAGGAGTAGGTATTGCTACCAGTGCACTAAGAAGCCATTTATCAAAGTTTCATCTGATCCAAAGCTCTGGATTTATCAGTCACTGCTTATAAAATGGCATCAAGCTGAGACCTGTCTGAGTGTGTTGGAAGCCTGTTTAGCTGCTCTGTGGAGTTATACCCTGTGGGAAGAGGGCCTTGATCACGGCCGGTGCACACACTCTGGGCAGGAGGAGATTTATGCAGGTTTTGCCCCATGAAATAGGCACATGCAGTAATTGTGGGAGAGATGCCCTGAATATGAAGACTAGAGAGGCACCCTGCTCAGAGAAGTGGATCTTGACTTTCTGATGGGAGAGATGAAGCCCAAAGGACAACTGGAAGTCCTGAGAATTACAAAGGGACTTTGTATTAGCCAGTTTTCCTGTTGCTGGACACAATACTTGACAACCACAACTCACAAAGGAGAGGTTTAATTAACCTTATGTTTCCAGGGGATCCAGTCTATTGTTGGCTGGCTCCAAGGCAGGGACATCATGTGGAAAGGCTTGGTGGAGCAGAACTACTTAGTTCAAGCAGCTGGGAAGCACAGCAGGGAAGTAGTGCCAGGGAGGAAAGGTCATGCCTCTCTCACCCACCTGGATACCTCCAGAAGTGTGTTCTACCAGTCTCCTGGGTTGGCTCCCAAGCCAACCCAGTTAACATAATCAAGCTTCACCTTCACATCTTTGTGGTAGGAAGGTTCTTAGGGAAGGGGTGGGTGGACTGTCAGAGTTCTACCTTTATTCCCAACAAGAACTGGCAATGGCTGCCCCCATGTCCTAAAAGAGCAATAACTAGAAAGCCCTGCTAATTAAAGTCTTGCAAGATTTCAAACTCAGTACACAGGTTGACAGACTTGTATACATTAAAAAACCCCTCCATCTATAAAGACAACACAAACAGTGAGTGGCAAAAGGCAAACAGTGGAAGAAAATATTTGCAGCATGTAGGTTGCATAGAACCCTTTATGATATAAAATTGGGCTTTGTCTCCTCTCTGTAAGCCTCTCTGAAAAGACAGGGAAGACTGACTATATCTAAAAACACAGAGATGGAGAAATAGCAAATGAAATAGCAGCAACAGAATTTTTAGAAGATAGGAAACAATTGGTTTAGTAAGTACTTTCAGTAGGCAAAGTGAAAGGGGAAGCTGAGAGGCCACTGATTTATAACACAGAATACTCCAAGAGCTCAGGAACTGGCTGAATCTGCTTAAGAAGTGGTTAGATTTGATTCCTTCCCACCCCATGCAGCTAGAAGGCATTCTGAGGGAAATAACCCAGCATGTACAGCAAAAAGACAAAGATGGAAAATAAGTCAAAAAATATTTGACTATGTCTTTAGGAATTCAAAAATCTGAATAATAAAGAGAGGAGAGGATATGAAAGGGAAGAGTTCATGAAGGAAGCCAGTCAAGATAGCATTCCATGGCTGCTGGGTACCAGTTTCCATATCGCATGACCAGCTCAGTGATTGAGCACTGATCTCCACCCTAAATACATCATTGTCAAACTTATGACGAATGGAAACAAAAACTACTGCGCACACATGTGTTTGTGGGAGGGTGCACATGTTTGGTGGGGGAGGGGGTGTTAAAGGGGTTCCATTGTCTCACTAACACTAGAAGCTATAAGGCAAGGCAGTAACGCCATTAAAGTTATGAAAGAAAATGATCTCCATCTTGAAATTTTCTACCAAAATTATCACTGAAGTATAAAGATCAAATGAAGACACACAAGCTCTTAACTCATTTACTGCCTACCAATTAGGAAGTTATAGGAAGATGAACTCCATGGAGGGAGGGAAAAGAAGAGAATGATAAAAGGGGGATAAAATGGAAACACAGGAGAAGGAGAAGAGGGGTTGAAAGGAGGGGAGGGGATTAGGAATAAAAGAGGAATCAAAATATACCATATACAGGTGCAAATTCTCTATGATGAATATGATCATGATGTATATCTAAATTTAAATCAATAGATTAAAGAAAAAATGAAGGAGGAACCAAGGGAGAGGCAGAGACAGACCAATACCTCATCTGCCTGGCTTCCTACTTCCCTTCCTCTTTCTTCCTTTTCTGACTCCTCTTCATCTTCTTTATCCCCTCCTCTCCTTTTCCCCTCCTTTCCTCCATCCTCTTTTGCTGATGTCCACTGTGTGCCAGGCATTGGATACAGAATGGTGCTTGGGAAGGACAAGGAGATGGTCTAGATGAGGCTTAACTTCTACCAACATAGATGATGTCAATGTTATCTCCTCACCTAAAGATGCTCAGAGGAGAATGCTGAAGGCAGAGGTCAAGGGCAACACATCAGTGTGATGGAACCAGAATTCTAACGCAAAGTTTCCAATCCTTCACTCCAGCAGGTGGCCTTCAACTGATCCTTGTGGGTTTGTGCCAACTTTTATGGTCCTGAAAATCATTTTCTTAGTATTGTCGAGTTAGGCTTTGAACTGCCGGGGAGCAGTACCTGGATGTCCTCTCTTTGTGTCTCCCGGAGCGATTAGCAGTAGGGATGACCTGCACTGATTATGATACAGGTCATTGGGGAAGAGGTCTCTTTTTCCTGGCACCAGGCAAGACCTTATTAGGCTTTGCCCCCAACTCTGGCATTCACACTTTGAGGGGAGACAGAGGGAAAGGAGATAAGCAGGACAACATCTGTTGTGGGCCAGGAATAAGGCCAGGCTGGACTGCAGGAAAGAGAGAGGCACAGTGCCAGGCCTTCAGTGGCTCACGGTGGCAGAGGGCACAAAGGCTGGAAGAACACAGGGTTATAGACTTGAGGGTAATAGACTTGAGTTGTTTCCCTAAA
The DNA here is from genome assembly GCA_004027595.1 of Dinomys branickii. Taxonomy (NCBI): domain Eukaryota; kingdom Metazoa; phylum Chordata; class Mammalia; order Rodentia; family Dinomyidae; genus Dinomys; species Dinomys branickii. The sequence continues at coordinate 63,689 of PVLD010003993.1, forward strand.
AGGTGCTTTTGAGTGAGGTCCCAAAGGAAAGAGCAGAGGGGTTCTTAGATACTAGATGCACAAGTATGCAAGAAGGGTGTGAGTGCATGATCTCCCTGGAGGAATAGTGCATCTTAGAGTATAGTTTTGATGCAGGCTTCATGCAATTAGCTGAATGCCAGCAAGGCCACGTGCTTATTGAGAACAGCAAGGCCAGTATGGGGACTGGGCAATGACTGAATTTCACTCTGTAGTGAGGGAGGAACCAAGGAGGAGACTACTCTCTCCAGGATGCTGAAAAGATCCAAGTATGCGGTAGAATGCTCACTCTGGGCACAGAAGAGATGGGATGGGATGGTACCAGTGGGTGAGAAGTGAATTAAGTACCCACTCATTCAAAGACATTTCCAGGAAGGACAGAGTAGAGAGGCTGGGATACTTCACAGGGGAATGACTGCTGTAGATGAGGAAGAATCATGAGTCTGAGGCTCGCTTGGTAGTGATGCTGGGATGAGCAACTGAATGTGAAGCTTTGAGATTCTACAGCAATTTGGATCTGGGCCATTATAATTTCGAGACTTACCAGGGTGCGGGCATCCGGGAAGCAGTGGGGGTGAGTGAGACCAGATAGAGGGAGGGGACAGTCTGAAATAGGAATAGAAATATATATGACAACAGCATTAAGAGCCATCTAAAGAAGGAGGAGCCACCTAAAGAGGGTGATGAGATGGGAGTATGGAGGAACATTTCAGAAGTCAGGGTGGCAGAAATCTAGCAGGTAAAGAAGACCAAAACTTGTGATGAAACCTTCATGCCAGAGCTAGACCCCTTCTTCAGAATATTCCCTTGTGTTCTGTGCTCTGCTCCTCCTCATAAAATGCGTGGATCTTGTTAACTATCTTCTCAGGATCTCCTAAATCCATGTTCTTGAGTACTGCTGGGGTTGTCTTCTTGTATCTGAAGTGTGCTTCTCTCTATTGAAAATTGAGGATGTGCCACTTCATCAAAAACACAGAAGTCCTCGGGGAAATGGAGAAGCCTGGCTGTGGTCAGAGTCATCAGGAACAGGGCAGCTCAGAGTCTTTCTGGCTCTCATGGAGGAAATCTACTTTTGGGTGCCTTGTCCCTTGTTGAAAAAAAAATTAATCTGTAAATAGTTTATTAAGGTCGGAAGTGCTGCCAGAGACCCTTTGAAAGCAGATACAACATCTTTAAGAGATTGCAAAGGTAAATCTTATTGTCTGGGGAAATGACTTCTGCTCAGTTATTTCTTTTATTGCTCTGTGAATGTGATGGCATTACTCAGTTTAATAAATCCTGGTGTATCTCTCAGTCCATGTAGCCTGATATAAATATCTCTAGTTATGTCACATTACCACCTTTGTACAGCTACACTGGGCCCTGATGACTGGGGTCTGATAAATGCAAAACCTCATTCAGTTTGTGAGTGATTGAGCACTAACACTGTTTAGATTTCTTAATATACTTATATTAGCATGAATAAGTAATGAGCATGCCAGGCTTTTTTGAATATTTGATTGTATCTTTGTAATGGATTTGTGTCTCTCTCTTTGTGCTAATGTCATTGTAACTTTGTTGGTGTCATAACTCCAAGCCATGGCAATTGATCTTTATCACCCCATCTTGAGTCAATCATCCTCTCCTTGTCAAACTGTGGCACACTGTGCCTTTCTTCCTCTCACAATTACGTGTTTTATTTGGTTTCTCTTTGTTGTGTTTTGTTTGGTGGTGATGATGGAGATAAAGGCAGTGCCTTCCCACTGAGCTACATGTCCAGCTAAGATACCCAGGCTGGGCTCGAACTTGTATCTTCCTGCCACATCCTCGAAAAGTGCTGAGATTACAGACATGTATCATCCCATTCAGCTCTGTATATTGTTTTGGGGGGACAAGTGTTGGTAGGTATCCTATCTCTAGAAGTGCTCTTTCTGCTTTTGAGGAGCAGATGTGAGATTTCCAAATGAGCCAGAGACAGAAAGTTGATAATGTCTTCAGTAGCCCTAAACCATGAGTCATGTCCAGACTCTTACCTTCAGCAACACTCCATCAACCTGTTGATTGTGAAAGATCAGTGGGGCTACCACTCTTTAAGTAGCTTCTAAAAGCTGGAGATGTATAGGCAAAGAGGACTCTTCCTACAGTCTAGAAAATAACTATAATGTTAAGCGGAAACTTTTTCCTATAATGAGAGCTATCTTGCTTGTTAGGAACACAGCATCCTTAGATGCAATGGCCAGATATTTTTTCCTTGTAGAGTTTATTCTCTCATGGAAGATTGATTAATTTCTCAGACATGTTAGTAATTGATGTCCAGTTCAAACTCCTAGCAATCCAGTTCACAGGTTACGAGCTAAATCCATATGCAAATGAGGCTTCCAAGATTAACAGTTCCCTGGGTACCCACCCTGCCTGTGATACAGCAGTGCCATGAGCTCACATGGCACAGTCGCACAAAAACATCAGCTTGGAATTGGAAAGAACCATGAACGCATTTAAGAGTGCAGGAGCCTGTTTGCATTTCCACTGCCGCCTAAGTCATTAGCTAAGTAGGAGCTGTGGTTCAAATCGAATCCATTAGTGATGATGTGGATATAAAAATATGTTTGGAGTTTTCCATCTTTCATTTCATAGCATGAATCAAGCAGAGCTAGTACTTTCATGAAATGACACCTGTAACACATGCAGAAGATCCTGGATAAAGAATAATTAGTATAACAGTGATAATTATAATAAACCGAATTGGATTTTCTAAATGCTTTCTAAATGTATACTAATAGTTTTGATTTTTAGTATTTGAATTAAATAAATAAAACCAGTTTGGGCTCTTCTGTTCTTTTCTACAATCGCTCTTCCTACCCAACCCTTAGTGTTCTCTACTTGGGCCTCTCCACAGGTCTCTTCCTTTTTGATCATTAGGTGCTGGATTATAGACTGGAAGGTCCCTTAAAGCCCCATGGATGATAGGCTTCGTTCCTCTCAGGATGCTACTGGGAGGTGGTAAAAATTTAAGAGGAGGGACCTAATAGTGGGAGCCTTCTGATGATTGTGGGTGAGCCTTTTAGGAGGATATTGGAACCTCAAGCTTTTCTTTCCACTCTCTTTTTGTTTAAAACCAGAAGCTGAACAATCTTACTATACCATGCGATCCCACCACGATGCACTGTCTCCTGCCATGAGTTCCAAAGGAAGTGGGGCAAACTGGCCCTGGGAGAAACCTTCGAAGCTGTGAGCCAAACAAACCTTCCTTCTTTATAAGTGGATTATCTTAGGTATTTGTTACAGCAATAGAAAGCTAACACACACAGTTTATTAGAAGATTGTTCTATATGCCTTTGCCTCTGTTTTCCTAGCTTATCTTTGCTGATGAGGGCTTAGTAATCTGAATTTTGTGTCCAGTACTGCTCAATTGCATTTTATAAAAGCACCCTGAACAACAGATTGCTGAATCCCAGTGTTTTTTCTCTTGTTCATCTGTCCAACCTGTACCCTCGTCTCTCTCCAAATATCCTTCAGCATGTATTTTCTCCTGCTCTTCCCTTTCTGTTGCTGAGTCCCAGGAGTGCAACCTGTAGCTCTTTTTCTCTTATTTGAAGCACACCTTTTGGATATTCTTACCTGGTGTTATGGACTGAACTGTGACCCTGTTTCCCCACTCATGTGTCCATGCCCTAACTCCAGCACTACAGGATGTGACTATATTTGCAGATAAGGACTTGAGAGTACTGAGTCAATTAAAGTGAAGCCTTAGAGTGAGAGCTAATGCAACCTGGTTCTTGTCCTCAAGAGAAGGAATTAAGATGCACATAGAGAACACAGGGATGTGAGTACAGAGGGAAGACCCTGGAGGACAGAGTGAGGATGTGGTCAGCTTCCAGCTAAGGAGAGCGGGCTCAGAAGAAGCACCTCTGCTAGCTCCTTGTTCTGGTACTCCCAGCCTCTAGAACTATAAGGAATATATTTCTGTTGTTCAAGCCTCGAGTTTCCTATTTTATGCCGGCTGCTTGAGCAGATTGATACCCCTGCCTTCTGAGCTTTCAGGCTTCAGAAAGTACATGAAGTACAGGTGTCTCTTGTGGACTTCTGACCTGAGAATCCAGCACTCTGTTTGATATCTGAGATGAAGAGTTGAGAGAAATTTCTATTCCATGTCAAGGTGGGTGAATCTGTGCATGCCAGGGGACAGAAGGAGCAAGTGCGATGGAGGACACTGGAACTGCTTGGTTGAGGGAAGCATTTGGAGAAGTGCGGAAAGAGTGAGAGAAGGCGTGAAGATGGGGTAAGAGGTTTAGGAGATATAAGCCAGAAATATCTTTCTTTAAATTAGGATCTTTTGCTTGGACTGAGTCTGGTAGAAGATAGTGGGGACATATAAGTGTATCTGGAGTTCCTCCAAGTCTTCTCTTTTTAGCAGAAATCCTGGCAAGGTGGTACAACTGTTCAGGTATAGGCAACAGGTGAGATCAATGTGGGGAGGTGAAATACATTATGCCTGATGTCTTTCCTTTCTGCAGGAGTTAGGATGGGGGCCATGAGAGCACAGGGTTAATGTATGTGGTCACTGTGGGCCTCTGGCTATGGAATTTACCAGATCCAGCTAGGGAAAGTGTCCAGAAGGAGTTACTAACAGAGATGCTCCAAAAAATTGTGCCATTTCTGAGATTTTTTGAAATGTTTCAATCCCCAAGGCAAGAATGGAGGCAGAAATCTGGTTGGTGTGCCTTGTGGTGAACAAAATACTAGTAACTCCGGTGCCAAAGGAGGGCCCAAAGGGAGTCTCCGGATGACAGTTAACCAGCTTTCACTTCCCTGTTGAATGAAAGGAGTTAATGAGACCACGACCCAGGGAGGGGCTTGGACACTGGAGGTCCAGAAAGAGTGAATAAGAAGCAGATTGGGCAGGGCAAGGGGCAGAGGGGAACAGTAATGAGATTGGAGTGTGAGAAGAGGCCAACAACCTGAAACCTCAAAGTGAACTTCTAAGATGATAATGTGCAATGAGAAAATTCCACACAGGGTAACAGGGAACTTTCTCTGAGTGGATCACAAGCTCCAGGGAAAGAAAACCAAAGACTGGAGATCTGCAAGATCTTAAGACCCTCTGGTTCTCAAGCAATCAAGGTGAGGAGAAGCTTTGGGTTACATAGTTCCATAGACCCCAGACACCATGGTGGAGCCTGAGTGCTCTTCTACCAAAAGTGACCAGGTGTGGAATCCATCTCTCAAATTTCCTTAAAATCATATGGCTAATTTTTTCTAGTTAAAAGATTCAAGGATCTTTTAAGGTGGATTGGATACTCTACATGCATATTTAATTTTTAAATAACTGAGTAATGGCCCAGGCACAAACCTATATTCTGGTGTCATCATTCTGTTTCTGCATGCACTAGGAATACCTTTTCTGCTACTTTAATTTTTACCTTATAAACCAATGAGTCACCTTGACTCATGGTGTCACCTTGTTCTCATTTTCTGGATAGTCCTTCTCTGGAGAAGCTGTATATAGGAAAAACACACACACACACACACACACACACACACCATAGCCAGGTGCATTCTGATTTCCTCTGTTCTGCTGAAATCAGGACTGTCCCCATATGTCACGTGATGATAGGGGGAAAATGTGTTTTAAAAATGTACTATTTGTGTGTCTCTTTCCTACTACCTACCCCTCAGCAGAGCTGAATGCCTGTAGCAAACCAACTGCTCTGTAGATTTCATTCTGATTATTAAACACTGAATGTGAAAAGCTAAGCATATAGAAGGAAGAGTTATCCTCTAGTTTATGTAAAGTCAGCAGTGAAAATAAAAATTGTGGCGTGTATGGAGCCGTTTATTTGCTTTACCTTAGAGTCATGCTGCACTGCTTTGTCTCCTGTGCCAAAGATTTTTTTTTATTCAAAGCAATGACAATGGATTATTTCTGTAAGCAAGTGTTCTATCCATTATTAAATTGATTATTCAAATCTCGTTTTAAAAAAGAAGCCAGATGGCAATTTTCCATTATTTGTTGCTACTGACAACCACCAACCCTAAAGTGAAAGATTTCCCTTTTTTATCTTCTTCTACTGGCTGAAGAGGCTGCTGCATTTCCATGTGGACCAAAGGTAGATCCCCTATTGGAAACAAATAGCCAATTACCAAACAAGATTGTCATTATTGATTATTTTAGAATCATCTTTGCATTGACAGAGCTGTTGTTCTTTTGATGATTCCATAATTAACTTATCTATATTCAGGCACAATAACTTTGTTCCCTGTAGTCATTCGGATGTGAGCATTATTGTTGTTATTTAGTTGTCATGACAGCAAGAAACATGTTTTTACATGTCCAGCATCCTGGTTATTTTAAGACCTTAATAAGTGTGCCTTGCTAATGAATCAGAATAATGGCCCCGTAAAATAATGATTTTTTTTTAAATTCTAAGGGAGGCTTAAAATCTAAATGCAAGATAATTGCTTACACTTGTGATAATCATGAAATATGTTTCTTTTGCTACAGGCGCTCACATGCACAGTCACACACATGACCTCATCTTCCTTATGTGAATGCATTTGTATTTTTCTGTTTTGCTCTATGGTATTGGGATTTCCACAGTGTATCTTTTACGACTGGCATTTGTCAGTGATCTCATAGGTGCGACTCTGCTTTTGCATGTTTATGTTCTTGCAAACCTACTGTGGAAATCCATTTTCCAATTCTTTAAAGTTAGCTATGCTTAACACTTTTGGGGGGTTAATTCACCTCTTTAGATGTCTTCTGCATTTATGCAAATAGAATTAGTTTCGGTAAGTTAAAGAAGATCATTCTAATTGACTGGACTCTTGCAATTCAACATGTTTTCTCTTTCATGATTCCACCATCACCGAATGTTTTGAATTCTGCTGATCTTGTCAGAAGAAAAGACATTCCAATTATATAAAAGAGACTCACTCACCTTCTCTGTGAGGTATACAGACATAAAAATCTTCAGGAAAGTCCTCAAAAAGTTAAAACTGTGTCCTATCTATGTTCAAGAGGACTTTTGCAACTTTACAATTTCTTGGCTCATAGGCTACATTCATATTTTGGACCAAAGAATGAAACTTCTGCTTGGGTTATATTGGGATCATTTCTCCTTTGGAGAAGGCATTGTTGTCAGGCAAGAATCAAGGTGAAAGAGGTGGGGTGCTATCTCAAATGTCACCCAAGTCCCGTGTGTTAAAGGCCTCATGCAGTTTGGAGCTATTGAGAGGTAATGGGACTTTTAAGAGTGAGGCCTAGAAGGTGGTCTTTCAGTTCCTGCTAAGGGGGCTGTGGGGCCCTGGCCTCTTTTTCTGTCTCACTGGCCCTTCCTGGCAATGAGGTGGGAAAGGTACTCTACATTCTGTGATCTGCCACCATGTGCTGCTTCACCATGGTCCCAAAAGCAACAGAGCTAACTGATCATGGAGAGAAATCTCCAAAGCTGTGAGTCACAATAAGTCTTTTCTCTGTGTGGGTTGACTATCTTAGATGTCTGTTGTAGGAATGGAAAACTAACACATACACAGGTTGACTCCTTCTCTTAGTAATTTTTGGAGAATGTTCCCATAAGGTAACAGCTAATACCCAGTGCCGTACTGAACACACCTCTGACTACTGCCCGCCTCCTTGAAAGTGAAATAGCTCGTCAGACTCAAGAAAAATATCCCAGCAGAAAACTTGTTTTTGTATTGTTAACTACACATATATATTTGGTTCTGCAATTCATATTTGTATTCTGGTGTTTCTAAGACAGCAGATATTAACATTTAAATACTGTAATGGTAAAAACGTGTGAGCATACATGTTAAGTTTCTAATCAAACACTGTAAAAATACATTAATCAGTATTTCATAGTTCATTACAGTCTGACTAATTTTGAAATCCCTCATGTAAATTGATTAAATGTCTTCTGAAGGTAGATAAATGGGCTTTTGTTTTAAGCAACCTTTACTAAGAAAACCATAATTCTCTGTGACTCAATTAGTGCACATTTGTGACTAGTGCTCTTGTAGCTAGTTCCAGACTATTGTGAATCCTCCTGCTTGTACCTGGACCCACCAGCCAATTGTAACAGATTCTGTGGGCCTAAGTATTTAATGAGTACCTGCTTTGTGCTCAAGAGAGTGTGAAAAGCAGAACACGTGAGACATGGGCATTTCCCATCCAGAGTGGGATAACTCATAGACATGAACAACTACGAGTAAAAAAAAAAATGCATATTTAATCAAGGCTGTGCTGTGGAGCACAGGCTATAAGAATACTTTCTAAAAATATAAACTCACTGAACAGCTTCAACAAAAAGGCAGGGTGCTTACATATTGGTAAGATTCTGGAACTGTTTTCACATTGAATCATGGAGAGGGCAGGAAAACCTAGAACCAGAAACTCAGTACATCAGGGGTTGTGAATGACTAGACTGCATGATGCCAGCTGTGGCAAGATGTGGCAGCCTGTAAGAAAGCTTGTTCTTCAGTGGCCAGGGAACAGAGAGATGCTGGATTCTCCACATCAGAGGAGCGGAAGGTGACTTAGGCCATGGGCTTGAGGTATAAGAGGTGCCCTTCTCTGGAAGCTGGTGCTATGAACTGGGTAAAGTGAATAGAGATGGTTTAAGACTAAGGGTAAGAGTAGAAAAGATAGTAAATCCAATGCCTGCTTCCTAGGGAGATAGCGGATCAGGGGAGAGCAATAGAAAATGGTGATAAACGACATCTTTAAAGAATTGGGTATTTAGGAGAGATTTAATTAGTGAGACACAATAATAAGTAAGAGTTCTAGGATCATATATTGCACATACTGCGTATTTTCATGTGTTAGCTATTGTTCAAACTTTTACATACAGTAACTCACTGACATCACTTAATGCTCTCTCAGATGGCAACGTTACCATCCTCATGTTACAGATAACAAACTGGGGCCCAGAGAAGCTAAGCAAGAAGCTTGTGATCCCATAGGTGCTGTGGGGTGGAACTGACCTTTGAACTCAGCAATCTGACCCCAAAGTGTACTCTGAATGCATTCCATCTTTGATAGACTGAGTTTCCTGTTGTACTAGCCCACTGAACTCATAGGGTCCAGGTCAATAAGAGATTAGTGGGAAGGAGTTGAGGGGAGATGGGAAAACATATGACAGGAATTAATACAACTTATTGGGACCGAGAGACGAAATGTTAACGAGATTCCAAGCCCCAGGCCCAGAAAGTTGCAAAAATCTATCCTGCTTCATCAACACTTAGTTGCTTTTCATAAAAAGTGGCTTTATTTAAATGGAAGGCCTTGTTTAAATCTTAGTTTTTTGATGAAAGAAAGACTAAGGAGTGTTCCTCAATGTGGGACCCGAGGCCCTGGATCAGTGGGTTCAATAATTTCCCGTGGAGACAAACATGCTGGTGCAAAGGTGCAGTCTCCGCATTTGGGAGGCTGAACTGGGAGGATCACTGGGTGCTGGGGTTCAAACCCAGCCGTGTTGCACAAACAAATAAATACACTCAAGTAATAGTAGAGCCTGGTTTGGTAACATCTTACAAACTGAGCATTCCTAATTAAAAAATCCCAAATCTAAAATATTCCCAAGTCGAGAACTTTTGAAATGCCCTTATGATGTTATGAGTGGAATATCCCACACTTGATCCTATGTAGTGGGCTGCAGTCAAAATGCAGATGCACTCAACCTATTGTTTAAAAGTATCTGTGGCAAAGCACATAGGAAACATAAATGAATTTCATTTTTAGACTTATTGCCTATGTCCAAGATATCTCATTATGTTATGATAGGTATTTTAAAATCTAAAAAAATATCCCAAAAGTCAAACATTTCTAGTTCTAGGTTTTTTTGGATAAGGGATGTTCAACCTGCAGTATACATCAGAAGATGTAAAACCAGCAAGTGGAACTTGGAAATCTTGTGTTGATTGTCGCATAAGATGAAGTTTAATATTTTGAAAAGTTAGACAAAATTTTATAAAAGTAAATTTTAGAACAAAGGTTATGTAGACAAAACAAAAATTGCCAAGGGGTAGTAAGAATGATAGTTTTGGTAAATTTTGGGTGAAGGTCAGATTTTCCCTGTCCTGAACCCAGAGGACAGAGCTATAATTAGACTCTCAACTCCCTGCATGTCCACAGTCTCTCTCCCTTGTAGCAGGCACCTTCTCACCATTCCCAGACCCATTTATGAAGCCCCCTCTGTCAACTTTCAATCTTTTCCTTCTTCCTCTCCTGTGACCTGCATGTGTTCATTATTTTGGGGGGTAGGTGGGTCGGAGGGTTGCAGAACCTGGGGGTTGAACCCAGGGCCTATGTACTAAGCTACACCTCCAGCCCTTTTAATTTTTTATTTTGCTACAGGGTCTTGCTGAGTTAGTAAGTTGCCCAGGCTGAGGTTAGTTTGAGACCCTTCTGTCTCAGCCTCCCAGGTTACTGAGATTACAGGCATGCACCGTCACACCTGGCACACGATTCCATCTCCATTTCTTCATATCAGAATCTTTCCCACATTTTATTAGCTTCTTTCAAGAGCAGCCAATGCAAATGCCTCCTAGGACTATTTAGGTAATGTAAATGAGTCATTAAGATCAGGGAGTGGGGAGGATTAGGGGGAACTTGAGAGGGAATGCCTCTTATAAAGGCAGTCAATTAGGGCAGAACTGGTGATTTAGGGCAGTACTCTCTTGTCAGAGAGAAGGCAAAGTCAGGATTTGGATTTGGTTTCTAAGTGCTGCGTACCACACTCTTCATATGTTTATGAGACACATGGTTAGTGTCAGACACAGAGACAGTAAAAAGTTGCTCTGGAAGTGTTCTGCCAGGGGAGTGGGCAAGTGCACTGCAGAGGTGTACCTGCTATGTAACTCAGTCACTTAAGCTGTTGGGGCCTGCGATAGGCAAGAGCGACCCTCTTCCAGGAAGCCTTCCACGACTGGCATTCTTTCCTTCTTTCTTGGAGCTCATTTCTCTCTCCTCTGTACTCCCCAACCAGTTTCTTCTGGGGAGCACCTTGGGAAGGGCAGCTCTTGAGCTGCTAGAGGAGTCTCCCAGGGGAACCTTCAGCTACCACATCACACTGAGACGGACAAGGGTCTCTAGCTTATTAAGTCAAGTCAGCCCTACATCCTTGTGGATTGCAGAATGCATTTAGGGAGTGCTCTTCTGTAGAGCCCAGGGTGGAGTCTCCTGCTGGCCCTTCCACACAGCTTCATCTTCAGCTGTGCTCACCTGTGATAACAGGTGAAATTGGTGTCAACTCTTCTCTGATGCCTTGTCTTCCCCTGTCCTGGGCTTGGTTCCTATGGGCAGGCTGGTCCCACCCAGTGTTAGTTAATTCGTGCATCTGTGCACCTGTCTAGGTGTTAGATGTGGGTCCTTAGACCTCCAGCATGCAAAATTTACAGTCTGGGTGGAGGCAGGTATCTCTTGGGGATGACAATGGAGAGAGCAATAATTGATGTGTGTTCCAAGTGTGCTCTGTCGTGCCAGGAGGGGACAACACAGCTGGCAGGGGAACACTGGGCTGGAGGAGTCACAAATGCTGTCAAAGAAGAGGTCTTTCTGACGTGAGCTTTATAGGGGTAGGGATGTCCTCAGAAACAGAGCATCCTGGGTAGAAAAACATCTGGGACTTCATAACCCAGGCCAAAGTTCCAAGTCAGCTATAAAACGCGTGTGGGACATACGTACAAAATGCAAAAATCTAACTATGAAATTTAGTCTTAAGCATTCTTTTCAGCATAGCAGCCATGAAAAGGCACCTCTTTTCCACCAATAGTCTAACAGTAGATCTTCAAAGGCCCTTGGGGATCTTACATGGTTCTGCTAGAGTCAGATTTTAAAATTTTAAAAAAAGGTAACTATTACTTCTTAAATGAACTCATTTTGTGCTTCCGTTTCCTCTGCTTTGGTGAGAAATATTGAAGTTTTGATGTCCTTTTTATTGCTATCCTGAGTGATGTCTTTAGTGTTCATCATGAAGCTGAAATAATGCGTGTGGCCTGAGACGGTTCTTGCTCTTTTCACCTGGATGGACTGATGCAGCCGGAGCCATCTCCGCAAGGCGTAGGTGGAAGAGACTGTGTTTCTTTCAACAAATCATAGTGCGTCCTGGCTGAAGAATCTGCCCACAAAATGACCCCTGATTATTTCTTTATCTTTGTTTCTCTTTAGTAGAAAAAGCTCTATGGGGGGAACAAAGTGTCCTGAGTTTACTCTATTTCTTTTAAGGTTTTCATTCTGCTGCCTTCCTTACTGAGTCCAAGGAAAAATCGACCCAATCCTTCAAGTGTCATTAATCAAATCATGATTCAAATTCTGTCTCCCAGAAAGTAATGATGGAGAAACCACGGGTAGGTAGTTAAGACCTTTTCTCCTTTTGTCTGAAAGATGCTACTTATGTCTGAATAATTAGCTTATCATCATTATGGGATGAAGGAACAAGATGCGAAAGTGAAGGTCCCGTTTTTAATGATGTTGTGAATTTGTTTACCTGGATCCTGCCCCAGCAAGCAATGAGTAAGCCCTGGAATGGATGCCTTCCACATTTAAAATATTAATGGATCTCAGGTGCCAAGTTACTCTCCTTGCGTGGCTAACATTTCCCTTCTTGTGCCATCTAAGTGGGGCTTTCATGCCATGCTTTAATGCCAAGAGCAACTTCCGGGAGAAACAGTAACCTCAGCAGAAACAAGGACTCTCAGGTTGTGTTTCGTGTATTGACAAATCAATACCTTGGACCTGCCAGCCTTCACTCTCGCTTAGCTCAACATTGAGCTTCAGCCCCACAGAGGCCACGTTTATTTCTGTTCATCTCCCTGGCCTTGGTTCATAAAGGAGATTTTGGATTAATTAGTGCTGGGGACTTACTTCCAAGCATGACTTTATCAAGCTTGTAGTCTCATTTGGAGAGGAGTATCAAACATGGGTGGGGACAAGGGAAGACTGAGTGTCAAGGCCCAGCTTTATGTTTTGTTTTTGGTACCAGATACTGAATCAGGACCTTGAGCTTGCCAGGCAGGTGCTTGTGCCACTGAGCTATATCCCTGACCCTCAAAGTCTGGCTTTGTCCCTATGGGGTGAAGTGAGAAACTGAGGACAAGAAGAAGTGACAAGGAATAGAGGTCTGAGAGCATGGGAGATGTGATGGAGTTGTTGATGATGGGATGGGGAACAAAGTGCCCCAGCTTTCTCAGCTTGGAGTGAATGAAAACCTTTTCATCAAGCATCTTCTCTGACATTGATCTTGTTTCCTTGGTATTGCAGGCCAGTCTAAATGATGTAAGTCTTATTTTGGGGCTTGTGATGAGATTGAAAGTGAACATAGGGGATCCTCTTTACCTTCAAATTCAGTTTCCGTGGTTTTAATTACTCATGTGTGTCTGAAAATATCAAATGGAAAGTTCCAGTAATAAGCATAAGTTTTAAACTGTACTGTTCTGTATAGTGTGATGAAATCTTACATCATTTAGCTAAGTGTCCAACACAAGATATAAATCATCTCTTTGTCCAGTGTATCCACACTATATGTACTACCCTCCCCTTAGTTACTGCTTAGTTATAAGATTGAATGTTCAACTATCTCAGTGCTTATGTTCAAGTCATCCTTAAATAATATCCTTAAATAATATCCTATTTCACAAAGACTATGTCATTCACTTCACCCTTCTTATCACGTGGACATTGTATGATATCACATCATCATAGGATGGATGAGTATATATAATAGATAAAAATATTTTGGGGGAAAGAAACCAGATAAACATAACTTTTATTATAGTATATTGTTATAATTCTATTTGCTTACTAGTTACTATCAATTAATCTCTTGTTGTGCCTAATTTGTTTATTAAACTTCATCACAGGTATGAATGTATAGAAATAAACAGTACACATAGAGTTTAGTATTTTCAGTGGTTTAGGAATCCACTGGGGGTCTTGGAACAGATGTCCCATTCATAAGAGAGGACTACTTTACTGACCAAGTGGAGCATTTCTGCTTCCTCTGCTGATGTAATACTTAGTGATTGCCTCAACAAATTGCAGATAGGAACATGCTTGGATACGGAAGTATGGTGAATATCTGTTGCTTTTGTCCACATAGCCCCCAGTGTCTTTTTACATTTTGTGGATAACAACACTCCAGTTTCCTTTTAGTAAGGACCCTTCCTCTTGTCTTTTGAGGATAGCCTCCCAGGCTTATCAATCAAAGTTTCCTTTTGTCCACCCAGGCCAGGATAAACATAGTGTCCCAGCCTAGCCAATCATATTTTCTCTTGGGACTTTGACTCTTAAGTAGGGGAATGCAAGAATAGAAAGAGACAAAATGATTGGCACTAATTCCACAGGTCCTACTCTGACAGCAATGAGGGACACTTGCTACACAGGTCTAGGGTAGCCCTGCTTCTGCCCTTTGCTAACACTGGTTCCATTATTGTGGGGAGGCTGGAATCTGGACCTACCTATTCCTTTTCTATTGAAGAGCAGATTTCAGTGGTTTACAACAACCGGCACAGCAGTCTGTGTGAGGCCTTTATGAACTACAGCTGCTTAGGGGCATGGGTCATTACCCAGCTCAATCTCCACACAGACAAAGGAGGAACTGAGGGTTGCTGCTTTAGGTTGTAACAGAGAGCATTTTACATACGCTGTTGATAATAATTATTATTATAACAAAATCATCTAAGTTAAGCTAAGTTTTGAGCTAAGAACATACGAATAGTAAGTTCTCACCACAACCTTATGTGATTGACATGATAAGTAGGTAAGTGGTCTTTGATTTACTGTAGTTTGGCTTACAATGTTTTCAGTTTACCACGGTGTGCACTTGGTAGAAACTGTCTTTTGAATTTTGAATCATTTCCTGGGCTACTGATATGCAATGATAATCTTTGAAGATGCTGGGCAGCGATCATAAGTCCTGCCCTCTGGAAACCAGCTGATCACTGGGGGGAACAACTTGCTCTCTACAGGGTACTGTATTGCTAAGTTATTAGGTTTCATTTGTCAGGTGTATTAAATGAATATTTTTGATTTATGATGGTTTATTGGAGCATAGCCTCATTGTAAATCAGGGAGCATTGGAGACACTTTAATAGGTAAGAAAGTTGAGGCCAAAATGTGAAGCAATTTGATCAAAGCCACCTTGGAAGTGCCAGAGTTGGGACTGAAACTGGGGTCAGTTGCTTCCAAGTCCCATTGATTTTGTCTGTTCTCCTCTGCACTGATTCTCAAGCACACCTCTATGTCTAAACCAGAGTTTCTAAATCAGAAACGATTCTGCTCCCTGGGTATGGTGGCCCACACCTACAGTCCAAGCACTCTGCGAGGATGAAGCAGGATCACTGCAAGTCTGAGTCCAGTCTGAGTAATTCCATGATTTAGCAAGACTGTAGCTCCAAATGAAAAAAAATAAATAAATAAAGAGTTGGGGGGGGGTAGCTCAGTGTGAAAGTCCCGGGTTTAATTACAGATACTGGGGAAAAAATAAACAAAACATTTTAAAAAATGGTTCTGCTTCCTAGGGGACATCTGTCCATGTCTGGAAACACTTTCAGTTGTCACAGTGAGAGAAGGGGCTGCACCAGAGTCCACTGGGTAGAAGCTAAGAACGTCACAAAACATCATACACTACAAGGGATTGTTCATGACAAGTGTCATCCTGTTCCAGAGTCTCTGTAGTGCTGAGGCTGGGAAAGCCTGGGCTGCATGCTCCTTGCACACAGCTTGAACCAAGAGACGCAGTGAAACCCAGAAAGAGAAAGAAGTGTTTCCTTTGTGATCACTTGTGATCACATAAGACATCATTTCCTATCGTTGTTACTCTGTTCTTTTCCTACTGCTTTGAGAAAAACACAACGGTTCCTGCCACCCGTCTTTCTTCCCTTCCCTGTAGCCTGTAGCCACTTTAGAAATGTTTGTGCTGGCTTGGGCTCTGCAGCCACTGCTTATTAACAATTTCCCCTTGGCATCTGCTACTGGCTCTGTGTTAATGGCTTGGATCAAAGCGCGTCCTCGGTGAGGAGGACTGCTCCTCCAAGGAGGTAAACTCCATTTTCGCTGCCTACACAGAGGCCTAACTAGGGGAAAGGGAACTAAGTGCTCCAAGATCACCCAACAGGGCTGAAGGCACCGAAGAAATGGTTATGATGTACCAGGTAAATAAATACATTTTTCTGAAATTGTCTAAAGCTTTATTTATAGAAAGAGCCCAAACGGCTTGAAACAAATCTGCTTAAGAAGCTCTTAGCTCTCTGGCAATCCTCACGGAGTGGAGTAAAATGCTTTACAGTTATTTCCTCTGCCTTAATGATGTTGTGAGCAATGCCAACATCGCCCACCACAGCAGGTGGGAGGACGAGGATGGAGCTTTGTTTTCTTGCAGGAGATGAAGAGGCAGATATCCTTGGTTTTCCAAGGCATGTGACATCTTCCCATCCTTGGGCTGCAGCTGGCAGAGGAGGGGGGCTGTGGGAGAGATGGGTGGCTGGGTGCTCTTTCTGAGCCATTCAGAATCCCTTAGGAGAGGGTGTGTGGCCTCCAGACCAAGGGCTGGCTTGGTAATTCATACTTCAAACTGTAACTGACATCAGGCATGGTGGCACATGCCTGTAATCCCAGCACTCTGGGAAAGTGAGGCAGGAGGATCTAAAGTTCCAGTCCATTCTAGGCAACTTAGCAAACTTCCCTGGGTTCAATCTCCAGTACATAAAACAAAATAAAACAAAACAAAACAGAAAGAATCTGTTACTGACTAATTACAAACATTGTGAGACTTTTTACCAAACATCCTGATGTCTGACTAATTTTTTTCTTTTTCTTTTTTTCTTTTTGTTTTGATAAAAGATGACATTTGGCAGCAGTTAACCCCTTTACCTTTCCTCATGGCACTGTCCTCACCAAGTCTCTGGGCTGCCTGCCCAACCTGGTCAACAGCCTGGGTCTGAGGTTCATGACCTAGCAAGAACATGAGTCACCTTAGAATGTTAAGGAACAAAAAAATACTAAACCAAAAGGGAAGAGTCTTGTGATTCTAAAGCTAGGCCACAAGGTGATACAGACAACCTTAACCTAAACCCTCAAAGGTATTCCCAAGGCAGGGAGAGGATCTGGAGTCTGAGGCTATGTAGGTCAGAGTAGGAAGAGGCAAGGAAGGGTACAGGCAGGCATGGGCTTGGCTCTCATGGAAAGGCACCACTGAACCTGGCCAGAGGATACTTTAGGAAAGGAAAAGGATGTGGCCTCAAAACTGGGAGTGTTGTGTTGCTAAGGCCACAGAGGTCTGGAGTTGCTTGCTCATCTACATGTGTGGTGTCATGGGGCATAGGGCCGTTGGTGCAGGAGAACCAAGTGGCTTGTCAGACAGCTTCATGGAGTCCTCAATGCTTATCCTTCCCACATCTCCCTCCACACCTCAGCTCACTATGAGGTCTTTCTGGTGACCAACCCCATCCTGAAGCTACTCAGAGGCTGCCAGCCACAGGCCAATTTATTAATACACATAACACAATCATGTTGAAGATTCCGAGGATTTTAGGAGTTCCATGTCAGGAAACAAAGATGAAAACCAAATATATGTTTCACAACACCATGCGTGGCCCTGCTGACTCTTTTCTTGGCTTGAGCAAGGACTCAGGCTCCAGTATGCCATGTTGCTCAGGAATTACTCTAAAGTTGAGAGAGGTGATTTCTATGTGGTGGATGTACCTGCCCAGGAATAACCAGTACTCTGAACTCTGATGGGTGCAGGTGCACAGGAGGTGGGGAGTAATGCAGGGAAGACACAGACTGAGTGATCCACGGAGGTCCTGAAGTCTCAGATCCCCAGAGGTGGCTCCTACATGGTGGGATCTCACCCCGCACTGCTGGGTCTCCCAGACCCCTGCTTCCTGCTCTGTATGGGTGATGAACAGATGAAATAAACTCAATTTCTCTTCTATTCTCAACAATCAACACAGAAGACATCTGTGGCAAATATGTGGCAGTCTTTCCCTACGTATCATGCAAGCCATTCATTCTGCAGGGGACATCAGCTGGGGGGTCCTTTAACTGCTTTCAGTTCCAACACTACTTTCTAAGAACCACATCCAGTTGCATGAGTTGAGGGCTCCTTCCCAAACTGTCTCTGCCACCACTCCCAGTGCCAGTAACAAGCCTCAGATTGTGGCCTGCATTTCTGACTGATGGGATATACATTGGGATTCCTATCACCCTTCTCCTTGGGACCTGATTGATTTGCCATAGTGCCTTATGGAACCCAAGGTAAAAGAGAAGTAGAAGGAAAAAAGAGATGGCTATGGCAAGGTACGGGGAGCATCTGTGCCTTCTCCAGTGTGTGTTCCACTCTCCAGGAGCCTCCAGACATTCGGCTCTCCAGGAACTCCTGAACCTTGTCCTTTCCAGCTTTTATGGAGGCTGCCTCATGTAGGTATAAATGTTGCAATCATTGGTCATTGTTGATCCACTTAACCTTCAGCTAGTCTCTCTCCCCAGAGTTTAGGGGTGGAACCAAAGTCCCAACTCTAATTCTTCCCTCGTCTTTCTACCGATCACCCCTATTCTGAAGCTATCTAGGGACTGCTGGTCATGGGTAAACCTATTAACGCACAAAAACACAAACATGTTGAGAATACCAAGCTTTTTAGGAGATGTATGCCAGGATATAGAGGTGACAATCAAATATATGTTTCATAGTATCATAAGTGGACATTTTGATTCTTTTCTTGGGTTGAGCAAAGACTCAGGCTCCTGAGTTTTATGCTGCTCAGAAAAATACTCAAAAGCCATGGTCCTTGAAGAGATGATTTCTGTACCTGTCCAAGAATAAGTAATGGAAAATTTGAGTGAGAGCTGATTGAGAGTTTCTCACCAATATAACCACAATCCCAGTGTTAATAGGCTATATAAAAACACGTATACCAGACATGGTGGCTCACACCTGTAATCCCAGCACTCAGGAGGCTGAAGCAGGAGGATGATTGCAAGTTCAAGACCAGCCTGAGCTACAAAGTGAGCTCAAGGCCAGCCTGAACTGCATAGAGAGACCTTGTCTCAAAAAAGACAACAAAACAAAAACATATGCATTTCAAATTCAGTTATACTTCTTCATTTAAGCATTACTCTTACTAACAGAGGAGCTGGGTGCCTTTCTTTTATGTGTGGCCCTGGAGCTTGAACCCAGGGTCTTTGCAATGAGCTACAGATTCAGTGGGGATTTTTTTGCTTGTTTGTTTTGTTTTTTGAGTCAAGGACTTGCTGATTTGTCCAGGCTAGAATTGAACTTGTGATCCTCCTACCTCAGCTTCCCTCAGGGCTAGAATTACAGCATCTGGGTGCCATTTGAATAGAGCCCCAAGGGTCTCCCTGGGAAGCCTGACTTCTCAGTACCCAGTGCTGTGGGCAGCACGTCTGTATCCTCCTTCTGTTGCCTTTTGCAGTTAAAAATGGTCTCCCTCTCCTGTGACCATTTTCTGTTTTGCTTTTAGTGATTGTAGTAGTTATTATTTTTTTTAACCACTTCACATACAGGAAGGTTCAGGGAGAGTTAAGGGCTGTGGTCTTTGGAATCATCATGGAGTGGCAGACAGGAATCTGGTACCCTGATGGTTTCAGCATAGACAAGCTGTGTGTATATGAAGGAGAGAAAGGCATTGCATGAGGGGTCAGGCAGATGACGGTCAAAGAGAGGCACATGCTCCTGGGAATCTGTTCATGAAGGTGGGATTTCGGAGCATCCGAAGTCATGGAGCACAAAGATGTAATCTGTACCTTCAACATAGGAACAAGCTGGTTCTGGGATGGCCTGTATTTGAGTCTACAGGAAATATATGCCACAATTCCAGGGACCGTTTTTGACCAGGGGAAAACAAATTGCGTGTTACAGGATTTGAACAGATTAAAAACATTAAAAAAATGTTCAGCTTCTGCTTCTATTGTGGTTTGACTTTATTGCTGGTGATTTCTCCTTTGACTCACTAACAGGAATGCATTTTTTTCTTGGTACTGCCATTACCTCTTCCTGCTACTTTCCAGGTCACTAATTTTTCTGCTTAGAGTTCATTCTGTTTAGACCGATATGCTGTCTCTTTTAATGAGGTTATTTCTGGGTTATTAGCCTTCCTGTGATATGATACCTTATGGGGAAGATCTAATTGATGTAAATCAAACACAGCTTGTAGAAAAAAAATCAAAGTCATCCTTTAGATATTTGGTGGATCTTAAAGCATCTTAGGATTTCAGTATTTAAAACTACTTTTTCAACGAGAGGTTACATGTAGCTAATAACACAAATAAATCCTTTCTTATTCGTAAATTAGCAGGTTCAAAGAAGTGGAAATTGAAGGAAAGCATTGGCATTTTGGTTTGCTGAATAAGCTTCAGACAGAAATTAGACTGAAAACTATCGAGTGGGAGGGGTTTAATTGTACAGTTCAATAACCATACCAACATATTTTTATTAAGGCATTCTTACATAAGCCATTAAGCTTTAGGTTAATTTTTACAGATATTTTCCAGCTGTACTTAACGGATAGGGATAAAATGAAGCAAAGGGAAGATTTTTTTCCTCTAGAACTTTCATAGGTCTTGCCCAGTTCCATCTCTGGAGAAGGATTTTTGTGGCTCCCTGGTCATCAGAGGGGATTGTTATGTTCGCATTAGCAAGAGGAGGTTGCTTTTTTCTCGTTTTGCTCCTGGACATTAGCTCTGTCACAGGAGATTCTGACATGCTGGCATATTATTTTTATCTGGAAAGAAAGAAAAATATGGTTTACTCTCTTTTTTCCTTAAGGTCTTGTTCATTCATTATGTTCCGTGCCTGTCTCAGAGAGAAATTGCTCTATGCCTGGAGAGGGCAAGCAGCCCCAGGCTCTCCAGAGGGGGCATTTGGGAGAAGATGCCAGCACAGAGCAGGGTCTCGTGGCTGCAGGGGTGAGGGCTGGGTGTACTGGGGAGTGCGGGTCAGGAATTACACTCACTGCACTCAGCCAGCTTGGGAGGTCTTGGTACTACAGAATGTGTGGGAGACAGGGATCTGGGCACCTTGGTTAGGTACCACTTGGGTCCCTTAATATCCATGTGACACTAAAGCAGAGTTTCACCTTGCTAATGAAAATAATAAAAACTCAAAGTAAACCAGTATCACTACCTCAGCTTTCCTGAGATACACGCATTGCTCCTGGTTTGGGAAGAGTATGAGCTCCAATCACAAAATATGGTGAATGTTTAAATACATAAAATATATTATGGTAAATGATAGATTGGCGTTATTCCCCCTCAGAATATCCTCCCTCATTCCAAACACATGGATCCCACCACTCTTACCACTTTATGAACTAATCCTGAAGCCCTCTTTTGCGAGTGTCTTTTCATGTTTTCCCCAATGTCCTAGGTTGATTCACTGCATTTATGGAAGTTTCTGTCAAAGAAAAATATTGTGGCATGTTTTCATCCACATTATGCACTGTGTCTGGCACTGTACAACTCTTTCTTTTCCAAAGTTAAAAAGACCATGAAAGGTAAACATCTTAGATCAGTTCAGGACATCACAGCAGCCATGACAGTGTAACTAAAGCTATTCAGGAAAAAGGACTTCCAGAAATGCTTTAGAAAGTGGTAAGAATTAGATAAGCATATTTGAAGCAAGGAGGGTATGTAGAGGCTACTAATGGTAATGCATTTTTTAGATGTATTTAGATTAGATGTGTTTTTTCAAATTTAAGCATTCACCAGTTTTTTTTTTTAAATTGTACTTGATTGTATACTGTGTCCTGCCTAGCTTTGTCCAGGGAAGTCTGAGCATGTAAATAAAAGCAATATGTGAACTGCATGTAAAAGACTGCTATGGAATCTTGACAACAATACTCAAAGAAGACCAAAGTGGGTCTAGGAGGCATTACCATTGTGAGTTGTTGCCATGGCCCAGGGCCAGTGGACGGTCAGTTACCTCAGTGAGGGCATCTTGAGCTCAGGCAGGGGTCCAGCCTTATACAGATCCTTGTCTACAGCTTGGACTTGGATTCATTCTGCATGTGAAGGAGGAGAGACTTTGAAGAGGCCAAAACAAGAGAAAGAGAGGCTTTGTCTTTTTTCTAGAAAGAAGGAAGACAGGCTGACACGGGTTTTTGAGAGCTGCCATTGAGCAAAGCAGCTGGGCTAGTTGTGAAACATCTCCCTAAGTCACCATGATGCTACCTTGTGTCCATGTGACCATGACGGCTCCTTGCCTGCCCGCAGGTGAAGGGACACAGTCCTCTTCTGGACTTGGCTGACCAGAGAGCAAGAAATCGTGGCTCCTCCAATTCTTTTATTCTTCCTTCCCTGCCTTCTTCCCTCCCTCCCATTATGGTATCCAGAATTCTACGTCATTGTACAATGATGATGGAATTATTCTAAAATGGGTATGACATCACTCTCACTGGCCCTCTTTGCTGTCCATAAGTCTCCCAACACATACAAACTCACACTTACACACAGAATATACACACCAGGAACAGTACAACATGCACACACATACACATACACAACCATTCACTCCCAAAGAGCACACATAGTGCAAGAACAGTAAACAATACACAACACAGATGATGCATAAACACACAACACAAACACATACACAGCACACTCACCACATGCCTACACACAGCACACATGACACAGATAACACATTTCACAAATGGCACACTTAACCAGTACATGATGCACACATACATCAATGTAACCCACTCTCACATCTACTGTATACATACCTAAACCTACTGCACAGAACCCAAAACTATATAATGAGCAATGCTCATCCATAACACACTTACCGTATGACACACAACAGAAGTACATGCAATGTGCACATGCTCGGACACATGCTCCACCTAACACACACATACCCACACACAAGCACATGCACTCTGAATTCTTAAGGAACAGGGATGTGAGGAGAAAGGCCAAAGATGTATGCATTTTACATATGTGTGTATACTCACATACATACATACTTACAAAATACCTTTGAGTGATGGTAGTTTGGATAGTTACCATTTTCTTCCTTGTTCTGCTCTATGTTTCATGCCAAGTATGTATGTATTCATAACTTTTAAGAGAATCATCATTTCTTAAGCCAGTGGGTCCTTACTGGAGCAGCCACCAACTCCTATGGATCACTGTCCTCCTGCCAGTCATGTGTAAGAGAGAAGCTGATGATGGGGAATCTAGGAAGACCTCCCACAGACATTACCCAGCCCTGGGTTCCTCCATGTCCTCAACTACCAACTAGTTTGGCTCTAAGGATTCTTTGATTGGAGAGCCAGGTTTTGGCTCTCTCAGTTCTTCTAATTCAATTTCTCTACTCTACTTCAGCCTCTCCTACTCACTCCTACTGTTCCATTTAGTTTAAACTGTTCTTGTGTCCTCAGACTTCTCATTTGTCTTAAGCAGAGTGCAGAATGGTATGGTGTGTATCTTGATGTCTCCCCAAAGCCTTATGCAGTCATAGATGGGGTGTTTTGCAGGTGGCTGGATACAAGGTATGTGAATGTGGATTAGGATATGATACTGGGATTAAAGGCTGTGGATAATGGAAGCCACACCCTGGGTATAGGTGGCACCAACCAATAGGCACGTAGTCTGGATGGAACTGAAAGAGACAGAAAGAAGACAGGTTGTTGATGCTGCTGCTTGCTTCTTACTGCCTTCTTCCTATCTCACCATGAATTATTTCTCCTCTGTGATGCCCCTCTTCCATGCCACCTTGCTTTGGAGCCTGCTCACTATGGATTGAAACCTCTATAAACTGTGATCCAAAATAAGCCTTTCCTCCTTTAAATTTGGGTGTTGGGTATTTTGTCTTAGCAATGGGAAAAGGAACTAAGACAGACAGAATGTACTTAGTTACTGACTTCAAGTTGTTTTCATTTCTATCTTTCTCGATTGTCTTCCATTCAGTAGGCAACTCGTAGGCAGACACCACACTGCAACTTCTGTATGCCAGCAAATAAATCAGTTGTGATTCAGGCACTCTTCTAAGTTCTAGGGATGAAGATGTAAACCTGGTGCCCTCTTGGTGGGCAGTTTCATAATCACTGAATATATTGATTGGCTAAAGTTGCTCATATCTGGTGCTCAGGGACTTAATATCAGCCAAATGATAAAATGATGCATGACAAGCAAAGAGAACTGGTGGAAAATGGGGTGAAAATTTTTGTCCTCTATATTCCCACCTGACCTTCTGCAGGAAAAAGAGTGTGAATGACTAGCTGTTCGCATTGTGACTTTACAGTTTGTTCTGTTTCATCTTCTACCTCAACTAATTTCTTCTGGAATTCCAGAGCCATACTGCTCCACCTTCTCATGGCAACTCAGACTCCCTGAAGCTTTGCTTCAGTAATGTAAGACTTTCTGAGGTCCATGCTGCTTTCAGGGGCACTGATGTTAGGCATGGGTTCTAGAGGAGGCTAATACCATGGGATAAAAGAAACATTGTATTGCAATGATAAGGTAAGAAATATGAGCTAAATGTTTTAATAATGGGCCTTCCAGAATTCTTTCATTTTTTCCAAATTTATTGATTCCAAAATAAACTTAATTTCCTCAGACCAGAAAGAGATCGTTGGATGTGTGATGCCAGTGCTGGTGATGTATAAATAAGTGATTACAGTGGAATTACCAAGGAGACTCATCTACATGGAATGTGGACATCAGGGAACTTGAGTAGTCTGAGGCCACAGGGAAGCATTCAGTGGAATAAGACAATTAAATGAGAGCTTACAACTTAAATGTTTGGGAATGGATAAACAAAGACAGTAAGTATTGCCTGGAAAAGGAACAGCATTACTGAGATTCTCATGGCAGGAAAGATGGAGACTTCACAGGACCACAGAGGAACTCAGAGATGACCGAAGACAGATCAAGGCACTGGCTGAGGCTAGAGAGCTGGGCTGGGAGGCAGACCAAGTGATATGTTAAATTTGGGTGTTTATACACAATGCACAAAGCAGTTTAATACCATTACAAATACAATCTTAAAATGTATCAAGTGGTATTGAAGCCACTCAAAAATACAAACATTTAAAAAACATTTGTCAGTTGCCTTTGACATCTCCTTACCTCCTAGCAACTCTCGGTTCTGGTTGCCCTTACCTGGCTTATTCTTGCGTTCAAAGCACCATGGGGAAACTGGAGGGACTGAGTAGATTGAGGCAGGATCAAATCCCCTGGGTCGCTCCTTCTGCAGGTTCTACTCAATCCTTGTTCCAGGAACTTTCCCCAGCCATTCTCCCTTCCACCCAACCAGTGGGTAAAGGCTCTTGCTTTTCCTGTATTCTCTCAACACCTTGACCTCACCTTTGTAACTAGCTCCTCCAGTTATGCAG
The DNA here is from genome assembly GCA_004027595.1 of Dinomys branickii. Lineage (NCBI taxonomy): Eukaryota > Metazoa > Chordata > Mammalia > Rodentia > Dinomyidae > Dinomys > Dinomys branickii. Next base: position 89,039 of record PVLD010003993.1, read on the forward strand.
TCATGCATGTGAGCTGTTTCCTGCCTGTGTCCACCACCAGGTCCAAGAAATAAAAGGACCAGCTTTACGTACCTCATCTTGGTTAAACTCTGCTCCTAGTCTTCCCAAGAACCACTGTTCTCATTGTAGATTGCCATGCCATGACATTTTGTGCTCATAGCACATTCCCTGCAGCATCTATTAGCCCCTCACCCTTTCCATTTTAGTGCATGGGGATCAACTTGCAATTGTTAGCAACTGCCATTTTTTGTTGTTTTGTTTGGCTTAAAGGGTTTCTCTGGCACCAAAAGTTATTTTGCCACCATGTGGCAAACTCAAAGTGGTGAAAGATTATTTCCCTTCCAGTTGACCCTCAAAGACAGATGGAGTTAGCATATAAATACCCTGACTCCTTGTCCTCTTGGATGAGATATCCTGAGCTGTAAAGTTTCCCTTCAGGTTAAGCTGCAGTTATGCCTGGTGGTAGCTGGCAAGTAACACACCTCTTTTTGGCTGCCTTCCCTTCCCTCTAACTTACTCTCTCTCCTTTAAGTGTCTCCTGGAACCAATTTTTAAATAAAGTATCTGCATGTAAGTCTTTATCTCACATTCTATGATAATATGTTTGTGTCTCTAAGTAAATATAATATTTTGCTTACTACTAGGTTTTATGAATTCACACTGAAATTTTCTGTAACTCACATCTTCTCTACCCAGTCTTTAGGGGCATAATGGTTTCAATTTGCATAATCCATTCTTTTTCACTCCAGCATAGTATTCCATTACATGAGTAGTTATTTTCCTTTTGTGCTCTTACATGCACTTTGGTTGTTATTACAAGACATATTTTATTTTTAAAATTTATTAATTTTTGTCTTTTTGAGACAGGGTCTTGCTGTGAAGTTCAGACTAGTCTTGAGCTCACTTTGTAGCCCAGGCTTGCCTTGAACTCATAACGATCCTCCTGCTTCAGCCTCCCAAGTGGTGGGATTACAGGTGTGCCACCATGCCTGGCTACAAGAAATGTTTTAAAACATTATCATATTTATATTATTATATATTTTTGTAGATGTTTTGATCAAAGACATAAGAGCAAAATTGTTAGTTATATGGATCTATGTTTTCAACTTTATTCTTCTAAATGGTGGTCTTTATTTTATATTTCCAAGAGCCTATTATGGTCCCTTTACCCACATTTGATATTGTCAGACTTTCTGACACCTTACTATTTGAGGGAGGTACTTCATGTGTTACTATAATTTCAGTTGCATATTTCTGACAAGAAGTACAGCATTTCTTCATGTATTTATGGATCATCTTTTGTCAGTGGCTGGTTTATATTTTTTCTATTGTACTAATTAATATCTCATTTGAAATATTAAAAATAATTTAAATATTCTTGATGTCATTATTCATTGGGCATACATATATTGCAATTAATTCATTTCACTTGTGGTTTATTTATTCACTCTTCATTTCACAATAATTTCTTTTGAATAAACAAGCACTGTAAAAATGTATGTGTGGACAAGGTAGTGTGATATGAGTTTTGCGGCTGTAAAGATTTTCCTGGTGCCCTATGAGAGATGGGTGAAAAAGTGGCTTTGGAAAAATGGATAAAAGAAAACCATTTGGAAATCATTGTCTTTACAGCAACTGGGAGAGTAAGTTAATGCTTTGAACTATGGAGAAGGCAATCAAAATGGATACAAACTAGTACCATTCAAGAGATACTTTGGAGAGAAATTTGCGTTTAAGGTAGAGAAGAAAGAAGCAGGTGTCAAAAATAATACCCTAGTATACATATTCTAGCCAAAGCGGTATAACAAGGGCTGGAAATATATTGCTGCCTAAGAAAGTGGACAAATGATATGTTTAAAAATGACATTAGATAATAACAGCGATTCCTAAGAATGGAAAACAAAAGAGAAAGGCCTATCATTGCTGTAGCTTGCTGCCTAGAGAGAAGTTCCAGGGAGAATGATGAGGAAGGACGAGAAAATGTACAATTTAACCTGAGATTTCAAGTCTTTTCTCTCATTAATTGAATGAGGAAGTTATTTGATTAACATTTGTGGAACATTCCATCCAACTACAACAGAACAGACATTTTTAAAAAAGTACACATGGAATTTTACCAAGATCAAATTTGTTCTGAGTCACAAAGTTCATCTATAAAAATATGCAAGATTCAGTTCAGGTAAACTACATGCTCTATAACTAGAGTGAAAAGAAATTTGAAGTTAGTAACAGAAATGTTGGTGGAAAATCCCCAAAGAGTTGGGAAATAAATAACAGCTTCCAAATAATCTACTTGTCCAAAAAGAAATACAAATTGACCTTTGAAGGCATGAAGTAAAAGCACATGATATTAATGTTTGTGAGATGCCACTTAAAACGGTATACCGAGGGAAATTCATAGCACTAAGTATCTATATTACAAAAAGACAGAGATCATCATCAATCAAGCCTAACAGTGACCTCCGCCTCCAGGTTAAGAAACTTGAAAAAGAAGAGTAAATGAAACTAAAAGTAAGTAGAAAAATTAAAATAATATAAATCAGAGTGGAAACCAGTGAACTAAAAAACAGGGTATGTGGGGGGAGGTCAATGAAACCAAAAGCTGGTTCTTTCTTTAAGCAAATGAATAAAATCATAACATTTTATTGGAAGTGTAGCTCATGTGTAGAGTGCTTGCCTAGTGTGCACAGGGCTTTGAGTTCAATCTCTTGCAATGGAAAAGAGTCATAAAATCTATGGATACATTGATTTTGACAAAAGAGTGAAGATAACAATTACAAGAAGAGGGAATGGGAGAGGGCACACTGTATCCTTCCTACAGATTCTGAAAATAATGAAAGAATAAATAATTTTGACAATAAACTCAACTAAGTTGGAACAGAAAAAGATTTCCAAAAATGTGAATAATCTAAGATTACTCAAGAAGAATTAGATAACCCCAGAAGCCCTGTATCTAGTAGGGAAAATGAATTTACTTCCACATAATGAAAATTCCATGCCCATCTGGCTCAACTGGTGAGTTTTGCCAAGCCTTTAAAGAATTCATAACACCAATTCTAAGAGGAGAAAATACTTCCCAACTCATCCTCTAAGGCCAGAATAACCTTGATCCTAAACATTAGACATATGAAGCATAAGGAAATTACAGTTTTATATGCCTTGTGAATGTAGATGAAACTTTATTTTAGCAAGTCAAGGTCAACCAATCAAAAAGGTAACATGTCATAAAAATAGAGGTGGGTGATGCAGAGAGGTGGAGGAATTTATGGAGGGGTTTTTGCAGTCTGAGACTTAACTGTGTCTGAATGCTTGATAGGAAGGAATTGGCATTCATAAAAGCAATAATGGATTCCACAATCTTTTCTAAATAAGTTTATCAACTCTTGATGTTGTTCAGAGTTGATAGACAAATCTAGAAAAGCCTCTATTCCTATTACCCAAAGTTTCCTTTGGGAGGAAATCTAGGGCATGTGATGCTGCTGTTGTTGTCATTACGACTACTGCTGCTACTACTATTAATCCTATTTTTAAACAGAAAGTTCAGCAGGTGAGTCACATGATTAAGAACTATTTGTCTTTTTTTTTTTTTTTTTTTTTTTTCAGATACTGAGTAAGGACCTTGCTTGCCAGGCAGGCGCTTGTGCTACCGAGCTATATCCCCAGCCCTAAGAACTAGAACTATTTGTCTTAGAACAGTGATGGTGAACCTTTTATATACTGAGTGGCCAAACTACTTGTGGAGCTGCTACTCCTTTCCAAGCATGCACACGGCCTCTATGTGCACTGCTATCTGATGCTCTGCAGTTGGGGTGATGCTGGGGTGACTTGGTTCACTTATTGAATGATAGGGCTCTGTGTGCCCACTGAGGCACATGTGCCACCAGCTTGCCACCACTGTCTTAAAGGATACGAGGAGCTGGAATTCCTAAGAATAGTTGTAACAGTTAGCCCATAGATACACGGAGAGCCGCTCACTGCGATAGAAAGGACAGAGGAAGAGGACAGGGCCGTAAGAGAGAAAGTTTGATGGTGCAATATTAAGGTGGGTCCCAACCATCTATGTTTCAAGTAATGCTTTATGTTTTTGGGAATATTTGCACCAAGTGGCCCTGGAGCAGACAATTCTTGATCTGGCCCAAAGAGATGTTGTTAGACAAAGAAAATACACAGGAACAAGAGAGAAGGAGTTATCAATAGTTATACAGTGGCAGAGTTGGGCCAGGTAACCAGATATCCTGAATCCTCATCACAGCTGGACATTACATGTCTGACGGGATCTAATCTCTCCAACTCAGTCAGCCAGTTTGGAGTGATTCAGGAAAGAAACAGCTAGAAGAATGCTTGTCAGTCTTCAGGGGTTCTCCCTTTGGTAAAGTCCTTTGTCCTCAACCCTAATTCATTTCAATGCAGCAATTATTGGTGGTTAAAAACTTTCCAAGAGATGAATATTGGTTATAAGTGTGGGATTAATCCAATTTCTACTACTATAATGAAATACCCAAGACTAGGAACTTCTGAAGAAAAGAGGTCTATTTAACTCCAAAATTTGGAGACTCAAAGTTCAAACAGCATCATATAGATTCTTATGAGGGCCCTATGGCTGCATCATCTCATCATCAACGGGATCATGATAGGAGAATGGAGGGAGAAATTATACGGAGAACAGGAAGTCAAATAGTAACTCGGGGGAGGGGCTAGTAATGCCCTCCCACTAAGCCCCATCTCTTAAAGATCCATCACCTCTTAATGCTGCTACAGTGGAGACCAACCCTCCAACACATGAGCATACTCAAGCTTTATCCAAATCATAGCAACAGGAAAAAAAGGCTTATCTAGGAGAACACAATGGTTTCTTCTTATCATTATGTCATTCTATTGGGTTTTACATGAAATTAATGATTTGCATCCCACTAACTTTGAGTGATGGGATTTCTGAGTCTAATAAGATAGACTGATGGATGTTAACTTCGTGTTTGTATTGTGAGACTAAAGGATGAATATTTCACTGAACTTCCACACAAATGCAGAACATCATCAAAGCATTTTATTTTTCCTCAACAATTTAGAAATTGACTTCCCTAGTCTTTGAAAGTTATTAATTAGCATGATTAGAAAGCTTATTTTGAAGACATTCAAACCTTGATGTTACTGATCGAGCCAAATGGGACTTTTTAACTTCCTTTCACTTTGAGAATTTTCCATGGTTTTCATAACCAGGATGAGAAAAGAGGGTTGGGAATTTTGAAAAACTTCACCTTGCTGCCTGCAGCCTTAGGGAGAGTTTCTTGGGATATTTATAACTATCCATTTAGGGGTGTCTCTGCTCAGGAACTATGGAACTTAAAACTCCAGAGAGGATTTTGACTGGGCTTAGGGAGAAAATGGAAGGGACCTTTGCTGACCAAATGTAGTGCACTCTCTATTTTAAGGGTTTGAACCAGCTAGCACTTAAAGAGAGGAAACTATCCAAATTTAATGAAAACAAACTTTCAAACTAGAGAAGTGTTTAACCTACTCAGAAAGATGTGTTTTAAGTGTTTTATTTACCTGCCTATAAAAGAGTGGAGATACTTTTGTTTACCTGGGACCTAGGTTCAATAATAAATATGGACAAGATTCTGTCTAGTTTTTAAAACCTGTTCTTTCTACAATGTGAATGGTACCATGTTACTGCTGTAGGGGACTGTGCTTGGAGGAAAAGTGCATGTGGAGTTGCGTTAGATTGTAGTTTTCTAACTCATTCTCTTGGCAGCTGCAAAATGGTTTTATGAGAGACTGGGGGCTGGGGTTCATTTTGAGAAGTGCCACCAATGAGCAGGAGAGATAGGATTATCAATCAAGATTTAAAAAATGTTTTTGGAATATAATTAACATGTTGTGAAATGTGTAGATATTAAACTAAACATATAGGTAAAATCGGTTTTGAAAAATAGCACCCTGATTGACCCACATTCATATCACAGTACAGAGCATTTACACACTCCAGAAAGTTGTTCACTGCCCTTCCTAGTAAATTCTCACTCCCTTCTTTCCAAAGGCAAACATAGTTCTAATTTCTATGGTCATATATTTGTTTTGTCTCTTTTTAGGTTCTCATGTAAATGGAATCATACGGCATAAATTATTTTGTCTGCCTTTTTGTTGAGAAAAGTGTTTTTGAGTCTCTTCCCTATTGTTGTACATATTAGTGATTTATTCTGTTATTACGGAAAAGCACACCATTGTAGGAAAATACCATAGTTCTTAAAATTTATTCTGTTGTTGATGAATAGTTGATTTGTTTCTCTTCTTAGTATTTGTTGCTGCTGTTACCGTTCCTGGGCAAGAATCTTTTTGTGGATGTTCAGCTTACTTTCTCTTAGATTAATAATAAGGAGTACATCACTGGATCATGGGGTAGATATATGCATGTTTCGTAGGAAACCATTGATGTGGCTTCCTAAATGGGCTGGGTCATTTTACCATCTGTGTACGAGAGCTCCAGGTGACTATCTTCTCAGTACACTTGGGTCAGTCATTCCTTTCCACTGTAGACCTTCTAAGATTTGAGTGGTTTCCTAAGGTTGGAATAGCTCCAATAACTAGTGGTGTTGAACATTTTTGTATGTTCTTTGTGAAGTATGTGGTTAACACTTTGCACGATTAGGTTGTGTCATTTGTCTTCTAATTGAGTTATAAGACTTCATATATTCTAAATGCAAGTTATTTGACATGTTTTCCTAGTTTTTGGTTCTCTCATTAATTTATCAATGCTTTCATTAATCAATACCTGTATCAATGGCAATATGCTTATTTACCAATACTCCGTACATTTACTTTTCAATATCAACTTATTCATTAGTTTTAATATCAAAACATTTATCAATATTGTTTAATTTTAGTGGAGTTCAATTTATTTATTCTTCTTTATAGACTGTTTTGAATTTTCTGTAAGAAATCTTTTCTTGCCTGAGGTCATAAAGTTATTCTCCTACGCTTTCTTCTGAGATCTTTATTTTGACTCTTAGGCTTGAGTCTACAATACACTTTGAATTATTGTCTGTTGTATAAGGTAGAAGTTAAAGACTGTTTTACTGTATGAATATTGAGATATTTCAGAACTTTATATTGCAAAGACTATTATTTTTTAATAGACTATCACTTCAGTTCCTTCATCAAACATTTATTCACTCTATAGATGTGGATTTGTAGATACTTTGTTTCACTGATATTTTTACTTTTATACAAAGATATGGCAAGGTAATTGATTAGGGCATGGCAAGGGGGCTGGACAATAGGGCTTAACCTGTCAATCATAGAAAACTGGAAAGGAGGCTGGGCAATAGGATATACCCCGTCAGTTCTGGAAAACTATCAAATCACAGAGCAGGATCTTCCAAGGCTGCGATCTGATGTTGGCAAATCAGTATAAAAGATGGTGGCCTTGGGCCTGTGGTCACTCTTTTCTCTACTCTCCAAATGACCTGGGTGCATTGAATATTTTCTCTCTTTTCATTTCTACTTCTTCTCTTTTTCTTTAATCTTCAATAAATGTTAAACTTTTATGTTTAATTGTCCCACTCGATTCTTTGAACAGGACAAAACCCTGGAACTACTAGACACTATGCCAACTGTTAAGAACAGTACTTCTTTTATTACTACTGTATGCTAAGTCTTGAAAGCCTTTGTATTTCTTTCTCAAAATTACTTTGGCTGTGCTACATGTATGCTTATACACCTTTTAGAATCAGTTTTTTAATTTGTAATTTTTTAAAGTCTTGTTGGATTTGTTTGGCATTAGAAATAAATCAATAAATCCAATTCAGAAAGTATGGAGAATTTCAACCCATGGAGAAGGTACAGATTTTAATTTATTTAGATATTTTAAATTTTGTCATAGAGATTATGCGCAATTTTTAGTATGAGTTTCTTGAACATTTACTAAATTTATTTCTAAGTTTTTCTTTTGAGTTCTGCTTTCCATTGCACAATCTGATTATTATGAATATGTAGAAGTGCAATTGATATCTGCATGTGTACTTTTTGTATTGTCACATTACTAAACTCAAGTCATAATTTTCCTGAGAGTTTCTCCATATGTAACAATGACAAAGAGTTCCTATACAACAAGAGCAAATATTCTCTCCTTCTTCTTCATCTTCAGTGGAAATCTTTCAGTTGTCCAACAGGAAGTGGTGTTAGCTATAAGTTCTCCTACTGCAGTGTTTCTGTTTTACTGACAAAAGATGGTGTTGAATTGTATTAAAAGTTTTTGTTCTAAATGTATTAAATGGCATATCTGCTATTTTGAGTGGTGAGTTACAAGTTTATCTCAAATGTCAATTTAGCTCTGCATTTTGGAAATAATCTCTTGTGTGAGATGTATTATTCATTTTACATATTGTGGATTAAATTTCCTAAATCTTGGTAAATGGTACTTCACCACCTGTGTTAGTAAAGTTTATTGGTCGGTAGTGTTCATTCCTTATATCTTCATCTGATTTTTTTTATCAGCATTATGTTCTCTTTATAAATCATAGAAAAATAATTTTTGTACTTTTTGGAGTTTATGAAAGACTAACAGGGCTGGGGAGGTGGCTCTGTGGTAGAGTTCTTGCATTGCATACACAAGGCCCTGGGTTCAATCCCCAGCACCACACACAAAAAAAGAAATAAAAAACAATTGAATTTAAAAGTTAACCAATATCTATCTTTAAAGAAAAAAAAAAAAAAAGAAAGACTAACATTACTTATCCTACAAATATTCAAGAGAATTTATCAGTTAAGTAATCTGATTATAGATTATGTGGGAAAGCTTTAATAGTGGATTTAATTTCTTTAATAAATATAAGACTAATTATACTTTCTTTTTCTTGGAGATAATTTATTATTAATTATACACAATGATAGTTGTTCCTTTCAAATAATTTACATTAATCCAAATTGTCAAATTTATTGGCTTACCTCTATATTATTCTTTTAATGTCTGTAAAAACTGTAGTAATGTCTCAGTTTGTATTTCCAATGTTGATAATTTGCATTTTTTAACTGATCAGCCTCACTAGGAATTATCCATTTAACTTATTATTGAAAAGAAAATATCTTTTATTGATTGCCTTTCATATGCTTATTGTTTTCTTCTATAAATTTTTTGGTTTGATTTGTTCTTTGTTTTTGCCTTTTCAGTTGAAATTGTAAATCTTTAATTTTTAACATTTTCACATTCCCAATAAAAGAAATTAAAGCTATAAAATTATCTTAAGTACCATTGTAGCTGTATCCTGTAGATTTCAGAATGTTAGTAGTTTTTATTACTATTCTATTGAAAATATTTTTATAATTTATATTGTTATTCTTTCTTTGAACTCTGGCATATGTAGAAGAATTTGTTTAATTTCCAAACTCAGGATAGTTTAAAATTACACATTTTATATTAGTCCATTTCTAATTTAACTTTAATGATTTGACTCTATTATGGTCTGAAAAAATTTTCTATATCATTTCAGTGTATAATATTTATCAAGTCTTCTTTAATCTCTCAACAGATGGTCTGTTATCGTGAATGTGTCATGTACACTTGAAATAAATATGCATTTTGAATGTAGTGCTTTTTCAGCTCAGTGAGGTGAAATTCATTGATAATATTAAGACAATCCTTCCACTTACAGATTTTTTTCTTTTATATTTGGTCTAGCAAACTATTGGAAAGAGAATAGTCTTCAGTTATAATTGTGAATTTGTCCATTTCTCCCACTAGTTCTATTAATATTTTCTTAGTGTATTTGAGGATCAAGTGTTATCTGAACATTCATTTAGAATTTTATGTCCTTTTTAAATTACGTGTGCAGGGGGGACACAGGTTCTGAACTTTGAACCTGGGGCTTTTACAAAGAGCTGTATCTTAGGTCTTCTTTTATTTTTTATTTTGAGTCAAGGTCTTGCTAAGTTGCTAACTTACCCAGATTGGGTTCAAATGTTCAATCTTCTTGCCTCAACCTCTTGGAGTCCTGGTATTACATATGTCTTCTTGATGAATTGATGTTTTCTCTGTATGCACTCTTGCCTTTACAAACAGATGTAGTTTGTCCTTTTTATATTGTTTACAATCTAAGTACATGCTGCAGGAACACCTGTGGAAGAGAAGGTTCCTGTAGAAATTCTTGACTTCCAATCAGGTGGCTTTTGATGAAGCAGCTGCCTCAGCAACCCTGGCTGCTGGCCATTCCGGAGTCCTCTTCTTTGATTTGAAATCTTTTTTTTTTTTATCACAACATGGCTATGCCATCTCTCTCATTCATGTTGCTTACATACCTTTTAATATCCTGTGTCTTTAGGGTTAAAGACTATTTCTTAACATTCCCTGGCATATATTTTGGACTTGATATCTAACATTCAATATTATTATTGCAATTGTTAAGTCTATGAGATATATAAGAAGCACATAATTCTTGTATAGCTAATAAATTCTTAATTACGTGTGCATCATGGCACATAACAAGAAAAAACAACAATAACATAGCATTCTCCCCTCAGAAATGAACAGATTAGGTAGAAAGTAACAATAGAAAAATTTTAAAAACATTATAGATAAAATTAATTCTGTACCTACATCTAAATCTACTATATCTATATGTACAATACTTGTGTCAAAAAACAAAAACAGACTTCTTTGAAATATCCATGACGTTAAAAAAGACAGAGAGACATGCAAAGACAAACATGTCTAAACCCTATAAAGGGAACTAATTCAAGCCAAATTATCTGACTCTAACGTAGAAAATAAATACTTCTCTAAATATGGCCATATTGAAGATAGAATCAAAACCAAACTTGTGCATCATTTATAAATGCTAAGTGTTGAAAGTAGATGATTGAAACCTTTAATGGGAAAGGCTAGAAAGTGAATTTCAAGTATTTTAAAAACCTGTGGTTTATTATAAAGAGGGCACATATTTCTCCCCTCCTGACTCAGAAACTCCGAGGTGGGACCTCCCACAGTGATTTGGGGCCTGGTTTGAGGACTTGTTTTAGCCGGTGATACAGTGGAAAACAAGGAGCAGGCAGGGACTTGAAGAGCACAAACACATTTGACCTCACTCCTTTGCTGATGCTACTGTGTAAAAAAGTGTAGATTAGGCTAGTGTGTGATGAGAGGTATGTGGCCATCTCGATTATGGCTTTGAGCAGTCACCTGCCAGGCCATATGACTGAGGACTTCGATCTGTCTTTCAGCTCTCAACCCTGGCAGCTGATCTTAGATGCATAAATGAACCCAGCAGTGGCTGATTCAGTCTGCTGAATCAGTCCACCCAGCCTCAGCATCATGAATTAACTACATGGTGGCTGTTTTTAAGTCAGAGTTTTGTGATTGACTTGTCATACCTAAGGTTAAGCAAAAAGAGGCAGCTGTCTCACAAGGTTACAAGTTGTATCATTGCTTTTCCATAATCTAATCAAGTAAGTGCTAGGCAAATGGCCTGTAATGTATGGCTGGGGCTTCAGAAGTATAAGAAGGTGCAGAGTCAGGGTGAGAGCAGTAATGTCACCCTAGTTTGGGTTTGTCTTACCAGCATCTCTCCCCTCTTCCCTCTGATCTAAGGTATAGTATTCACACTGGTAGCTTCTGTGTTAGTTTTCCATCTTAGATTATAAGTTACTTCATGCCAAATAAGGGGAATCAACACACTGATGCTGACAGGCCTTACAATACTTATCAATGGGTCAGAGCTATGTTCTCAATCCGGTGGGTCCTCTGACTAAGTGGACACAAGGTCAGATAATGAGAAATAGCCTTGCAAGGAGGAGTCAGTCTAAGCAGCACACATGGTGTGGATCTTTAGCGCAGGTTTGCATGAGTGTGCACATGTTATAAACATCACCCATGGTGATGCTCATGTGCTTGAGATTACACTATGGGTGGTTCCTCAGGTTAACCCCTCAGAAAGACCTGCAATCATTAGCAGACTTAGCTTAGGCAGCTGCTTAGTCTCAAGCCATCTGAACGGAAGTCAAGGATTTCTGTGGGGACCCTTTCTTCCACAGGTGTGCCTGCAGCATCATAAACAAGATGGAAGGGACAGGCTACATCTGTCTGTTTGCAATAAAAAAAATCCTTAAGAACAGACAAGATGGTGCAGAGGCACCACATCTGTCACAGTGGGACCAGCAGCCGCCAGCAGTTTTTATTTAGCTTTGTGTGTGCAGCTGGGAGGTGTGTCTGGTGGGAAGAACCGGCATTTGCCTTCTGAGTGACAGCAGCAGCAGTGAAAATCTTGTCTGGCCCATAGGATCAGGAGCTACACTGTCCTTCTCTGAGGGGACTGGGTGCCTCTCTCTGGTTCTTGCTGTTCACACAGCTCATTCGTGCTGCCTCTAGGGCACCTTCATTATTGTATGTGCATAAGAACTCGGTAATGGCACAAGAAATCGGAAAAGATGATGACACAAGCAAAATTCAAAATAAAATTCTCCTTTCCAAAAATGACAATTTCAATACAACTAGGAATTAAAATATCTTTGTTTTTGATTTTCTGGTTTGGCAGTTCTGGATAAGTTCATTGAAGCTGAATTTTGCTCCTTCACTGGGGGCCCCAGTTTTGTGTTCCCCTCTGGCTGGTGGACCTCTCAGACCCGTGTGGCCCAGTCATTCATAAATTGTAAGCTTCAGGACAGAACCTCAGTGTGGGTCTTTTTTTGTTGCTGTTCCCAACTCCAAGAAAGGCCTAGCACAATGTTCCCCTTAAGTTGTTCACTCATAGTAACTCACTGGTCAGTAAATCCTATGCTAGGTGATTTCCACATGTGCACAGTTTATCATGCCAGGTCTTGGTGGTGCATCCCTGTGGTGTGTGGGCTTACACAGAAGTCTTATGTAATGACCAACACAGTCATCATTTCCCACTTTTAGGTTTTCACATCCTACATTGTCTTAGAGATACAAGGCTTAGAAATGAGGGTAGGAAATTATATGTATTTATGTATGTACATATGTCTATATGAATGAATGAATGAACAAGTTAGTATTTCATTAAATAGGTTGATTGGACATGTTGCCATCACTTTACACACTGCCTTACCTGTTCCAGGAACAACACATCTTCCCTTCACAAACCTTGTTCCTTCTACTTCTAATTGTTTTTTTTTTTTTTTTTTCAGTACTGGGGATCTGTTCCTTCTACTTCTAAGCTATCTTTTCAAACCCAAACAGTAGCTTCTCATGGCTACAGCTTCTGACCTACTGAATATGTTTGAGGAATTCATATATTCCTTCATTCACTTGGGCAGCTTCCCTCTATTCCTTCCTTTCCACATTTTTGTGAGTGGTCATTTTCAGCCTAGTATAAATCATGAGGCCATGGTTGTGTAAAGCTCCAAAGATGCTTACTCCAAACCAGAGTTCTGGATGACAGGTCAGTCCATAGGAAAAGAAAGGAAGGCACCTTCCTTCCCTTAGCTTTGAATGGAGTTGATTTTTGTTCTACAAGACTACAAAAGTCCAGACCCATGATACCTATCTAAAAATCTAACTGTATCAAAATAAGCCCTTGCCCTAGCAATGAGGCCAGCTATCTCCCAATTTCTGTGTATAAATTGGCTCTCAGTTTAGACTTCTTCCCCTGCCGTATTCCTTCATTACATACCATCATTGCAACAGGATAACATTGGGGGGGGGGGAAGCAACACAACAAAATACCTAATTTCATTAATCTATTTAGCAATACCAATATAATGAGGCATAATATTGATTTTCTTACTTAGGATTTAAAATCTCTACTCCTTTCCACAGAATTAAAAGCTTCAAACTGATATTCCACCTCTTTACAGTCGCATCTTTAATTTAGTTGTTATAATTAGGCATTAACGGGTGTCAGTAAGATAGCCAGTTAGAGACCATTCTGTTCTGCTTGTCTTGATTATCACAGTTTAGATGTAAAGTAAATTAGAATGAAAGACTATACAGTCCAATTACAGATAAAAGCAGCAAACTGCACAGTTGTAATTAGATGCCAGGACTATTTTTCTTAGATTTTGTATCTCTGAGGGCCTTTCCTGTAGCTACTTGGCTGAAGCCACTGTTGAAAGATTTCAGAATAGCTCTGAGTCTTTACAGCCATAGCTTTCTCTCAAAATCTGAACTTCTGCCTAGGCTTTCTTCCTTAGAACCTCCCCTACCTTTCTTCCTTAGAACCTTCTTTTGTGGGGCCAGAGATCTATAGGCCTCTCTGCCTAGGTAGCCCTCCCAGGTAAACTGAGGCACAAGGATCAGTTTTTTCCTTTGTCTGTATGGCTGTTCTCATCCCTCTTCCTCCCACACCCTCCTCCTCTTCTTCTCTTCTTCCCCATTGATATTGATGCTTGAATATTGTCCTCATTTTTGAGTTCACAGTGGTGATCACAATCATGCTTTAGAGCCTGGTGGTAGAATTTTCTAGAAGGGAGGGTATGCTAATTGGTATCTACTTATTGATGCTACTTCTCTTTGAGCAGGGAAGGCATAATGTGTGACCAAAGACAACCAAGTGCATAACTTGAAGACAGCAGGACTTATTCATTTGCCACAAACCACCAGACCTTGGGCCCCAGCCCCTGACAGCTGCATATCTGGAAACTTCCGTGGGTTCTCATGTCTCATGATATTATAATACAGGGTGAAAAGTGCTCATGACAATGTAAGATCAGTGTTCTGTGAGAGACAGAGAAGGGACATGCAGTCCATCTGGGAGGTAAGAAAGAATCCCCATTGCTTCTGACCTGTGACACCTGAGATGTTTTGAAGGATGAGAGGCAAGGATTTAGGTAGATGTAGAAGTTGCAGGTAGTGATTTCAAGAGAAACATGTTTAAGTCAAAGGCACAAAGATTATCTTGCATGACTAGCAGATGTGGAAGGCAAATCTACAAGGTGTAGGCAGGGTCAGGCACAAAGGACCTCGTGGGCCATGTTAGCAGAGATGACTCAGAACCTGGGAATGGGAAAAAGTCCACAAAGCCTGGCTCAGTGGCACTCACAACCATTAAGGAGGCTGAAGCGGGAGGATCACTTGAGTTCAGGAGTTTAAATCTAGCCAGAACAACATAGCAAGACCTTGTTTCAAAACCAATGCTCGTAAGGTCCTCCCTGCCCTGAAATAGTCTCTGTTCCTCTGTCCTATTGAAGTTCTGGTAATAACTTGCATCTGGATATCCTGTTAAAAAGAAAAAAAAAACTAAAGAGGAAACCCTACCCATGCAAATGTAGGAGAAAGACACTGTTGATTTAGGAAGATTCCTTTTATTCCCATGATGAATTAATTTTCTAGAGATCATTTAAGGTGTGATCCGGGCATATATCTTCTTTTGCAACCAAAGCGATCTGACCTCTTACTAATTTTGCCTACAATTAGTTTGGTGTAATTACCACCACTTACAATTCGGTCTGCTTTCACTAAAAAAAATTATTGTTCACGGGGTCATAAAACTCTTTAAAAATTGCTTAATGAAAAATGGAGCCTTGGGAATGTTGCACAAGATAAGCTCAGCCATTAAATCCTGGACTCATTGTGCGCATGAGGTGGTTTGTGCTGACGGCTCTTCAGCAGAGTGTGTATGTGTGCACGAGCATGTGTGTGTGTGTGTGTGCGCACATGTGTGCACACGTGTATGCGTGTAGGCATGTACGGGGTTTGGGGGTGGATGGACAGATATTCTGTTGCATTGGTGCTTTCTGTGTCTCCTGGGTAGGTGTTTGCAGCCTTACAGGACTGCAAAGGACTGAGAAAATATTCACAACTCAGGACGCTCAATTCTACTCCATCTTTATCTCCTTTCCTAATGGGTTAGACTGGGCAGGCCAATCACAGTGAAGAATGAGGACAGAGCACTGAGGACTCGGTACCAGCCTCCAGGACAGTTTCCTCCTCCCAGAAAGATGCTGTGTGAGTTAAGTCCACTTGAACAGAGCCCGGAGGCAGCCATAGACCAGGGGGGCACTGGAGAGCCACACTGTCCTTCCTGGCCTCATTTCTCCACGCAAGCTTCCTCCTGTAGCCCCCTCACTATGCAAAGAGATAGTCCATTGTTAGTTACCCTGAAATTTAGTCTTCTCCTTCCTTCATTACTGGGCTGGAGATGAGAGGAACAAACAGACCTTGAATGGTCTCCACCAACACACCTCTGAAGTGTGATGAGTGCACTGGCCAGCTTTGTTCTGATGTTTTGGTATGCACACCAAAGAAACAGATCGATAAGGAATCGATAAATGGATGGATGGATGAGTAGATGGATGGATGGGTAGATAGATAAGTAGATAGATTGATAGATAATCTGTTATGAGAATTGTCTCATGAAATTATGGAGACTCAGAACTCCCATAGTCTGCCTTTTATAAGCTGAAGAACCAGAGAGATCAGCAGTATGGCTCTGTTCTAGGCCAAAAGTCTGAGAAACCCATGGATGGAAAGACTCTGGTATAAGTGTATAGTCCAAAAACAGGTGAACCTGGATGGCGGAAGTTCAAGGACAGGAAAAGACAATTGGATCTGTTCCAGAAGAGAGTGAACTTGCCTTTCCTCTGCCTTTTTTATTCTATCAGTGCCCCCAACCAGGCGGACCGTACCTGTCCATATTGGATGAATGTGAGACTTCCTTAACTCAATGCATTGAATCAAACGCCAGGATCTTCCAGGAGCACCCACACAGGCCTACCAGAAATACTGCCTTCCTAGTTCCCTGGGTGTCACTTCATCCACTCCAGTCAGCACCTTAACTTAGCCATCACAGTGTGTGAACACCTGTGCTCTGAACTCCTCAGTGTGCACCCACAGGTGTTTGTGATTTGGATGTGGACACCTGAGCCAGTATGTCTTTGTAGTGTTCCTTCAGATTTGAACAGAGCAAGAGGCAGAGACTGCGAAGACCCTATAACTCCATGAATAAGACTGCAGAGCAGGGAGCTCCCTGAATAGTTGCTGGAGGCTTTGGCAGTAGGTGTCTGAGTGGTGGCTGGAAGGATTACACCTTTAACCTGAGCCTACAGCTCCAGCCCTCAGGCTGAAATTCTCCTTAAACATATGGAGAAAGGCAGTGTTGATTCTTCAGCGTAGAATGGACAGTTTCAATACAAAGTGAGTGAGAAATGGAAGGTAAAACTCCAGATGAGTAGTTGTGGTCACAAAAACAAAAGCTGGCAGGCTGGGATTCTGAGCACTTGGGAGACTATCTTCCCCAAGGCACAATCACATATGCTCAACAAAAGTCAGTGTTATTTAGAAGGAGGTGAAATCTGCATTAGAGATGGGTTTTTACTTTTGGAGCTGCACAATTTAGTTGTGAACATCAGGCAGGAATCATAGAAGCAGCACAGGAGAAAGAAAAAGGGCAGGAGGTGATACTCAGAGGTTTGGTTATGACCCAGTGATGTGCTTTGCATGCATAATGTACTTTCTAATTTTGCACATTTAAATCACTGTTTTTATTTCTTTACTTTTTTCTGGCACCAGGAATTGAACCCAGGGCTTTGGCAGTGAGCTACAACCCCAGTCCTTTCAATTTTTTTTTTTTTTAATTTTGAGGCAAGATCTCACTAAGTTGCTAAGTTTCCCAGTCTGGGCTCAACCTTGGATCCTCTTTTCTCAGACTCCCACGGTCCTGGGTCACCGATGTGCACCACCGCTCTTGGCTGGTGTGGGTTTCTCTTGACAGCTTGAGTGATCCGGGTGCAGCAGCCAGAGCTGACGGCTGGGGTTTGCCGGTTCCACCTGTTCACTTCGTACCACACCTTACCCGTTCCCTGTTCACATCCCATGCTCGCTTTGCCCAACTTTGCAGATGGGATCCTATTGGGCACATAGCCTTGGTCTGGTCATTCTGATAGTCCTGCCTCATGCTGCTGTGGGGATTGAGTGAGGCAATGCCTATTCTAAGTGTTTGGTGGAGAGAAAGCAATGTGGGCCATTATCATCTTTATAGCTGTATTTATATAACAAATATATAATGTTTTCTTGGTACTGGGAATTGAACTCATGACTTCATGCTTGCCAAGCAGCCACTGTGGTGCTGAGCTATTTCCCTGGCCCTTACCTATATAATTTTTATAATATGCATTAGTAGGTAATAATAATTACTAGCATCCATTCTTTGAGGAACCCGTACAGACAGATACCGTGTGCAGCTCAACCCAGGGATTAAACCTCAGGCTCTCTCCTGTCTCCCACATCCTTCCAGTGGAGTGCCATGCAGTTGTGTGTGAGTGCCAAGTGCTTTCTTTTTATAAATGCATGGTTCAAACTTGGCTGTTTCCTGAAACACTTTCTAAAGGGAAGGGATATTTGGCAAAAGTAACCAACCAAAGACTGCCTAGCTTAAGTCAAGAACTTTTCATGTCGCAGATTGCTTCAAACTTCTGAGGAAAAATATAATTTTATGCAGTATAGAATTCACAAAAGCACTGTGCAAGGAGAGTACTCTAGTCTCGGGTGCTGGTGAATCCATCTCTGATGCCCAGGATGCCCAGAGATAACAGAACCCTGGCACTTGACTGCTGTGCATTTGGGTCATGATAAATGGATGCCTTTTGTGTACGTAACTGAAATCTGTGCATTCACTCCGAAGGCAGGAGTCTCTTCCAAATTACCCTGATGAAAAAAAATAGTTCTGTAAATGTAGTGTTCGCTTCCCTTAAGGGAGCATTTTTTGATAAGTAGAATTTGTTTCCACACATTAGTGCTTGGATGTTGTTAAACTGTGCTCAGTATGTGGTTTCAATTCTTATGCTGGTTTAGGAAGAATATGTCTTGTGAAGAGAGACATGTGCAAATCAAATGATGTGATAAAGTGTGCCAGTGATTCAACATTCATTAGGAAGGGAGCTTGGTGAGATTTGAAAATATCATATGCCTTACTCCTCTTCAGAAACAAAATAAAGTAGTTTTCTTAGTGTTCTGTGGGCTTTGGGAGAAATGGAAGGACACACCTGCGTACTAGGGTCACCATCACCCCTGAAATTCCTGATACATCTTCTAGCACATAAATAGCAACAATCAAGTTCTTGGTCAGCCAATTCTGGACATTCACTGTCCCTAGACAACAACTACATCCTGACCACCTGCTGTATGCTCCAGTCCTAGGGATGCAGCAGGAGCAAGAGAGTTCTTACATCTTCCAAGAAAGATTCCTTGACCACCTTCTAGGTCCCAGTAGTTACTGTGTTGGGGATACAGCAGTAATTCAGGCAGACAAAATCTTTCCCTCATCTGCTTATTGAGAGACACCAAAAAGCATAAAAGATGTGAAGTATGGGGTGACAAGTGTCACAGTGGAAGTGAAGTGGATATGTGAGTGCCTGAGGAGACACAGGGGAGGCAGAAGGAGGGGAAGGGGCCCGTCTGAGAAGTCCCCATTGGGAGAAAGTCCTCAAGAGTTGAGCGGTTGCCTCAAGGCAGCCTTGCCTCACTCTAAGAGTGGCTGGCCTGGGGAGAATTGGAGGGAAAAATGGGAATAGGTGAGACCAGAGATCAGTGGTGTGTGTGTGGGGAACTGTAATGGATTCAAACTTTAGTTTGAATGTGATGGAAAGTCCTTTGCACACAGTAGTAACACATCTTTAAATTTTTGCTAGATTTAAATCCATACATCAAACAAGTTGGAAAATTGGAACATTGTTCGGGGACCCTTCTGCAAGGGGGTGCAGGTAGGCAACAGGAAAATCATAACCTGTTTTTTATTGCTATACCAGAATGCCTGAGACTGAGGATCTTAAACAGAAATTTCCATGGTTCACAGTGCTGAAAGCTTCATAGCACAATATCACTGGTGAGGGCCTCCATCCCATAGTGGAAGGCAAGAGGGCAAGACACAAGGAGAGTCAGATCACAACAGAAGGCTGAACTCATTTTTATAACAAACTCACTCTGCGATAACTAATCCACACCTTCAGCAGTGGCATGAACCCACTCAGAAAGGCAGAACACTCAGCACCTAATCATCTCTATCCTTAGTTTAGTGCATGTTTGGAAAACATAATAATTACATCATTTGGGAGGAACTGGTGCATACATAAATCATATCTTGAATATAAATATAGCTGGGGCCCCTTTACTCAGGCCCCAACTCCCCCTCTGTGATAGCTTGTATGTAGATCCCTACAGCAAAGCCTCGTGAGCTCATAGGCAGGGCTTTTCAGAGGTGGCTAGATAGAGGGTGTGTGAATGTGGATTAAGGGTTGATAACTAAATTCATCCACTGATCTGCTCAGAACAGTGCTGGGTATGGCTGATAGAAGTCCCTCCCTGGGTGTGGATGGCACCACCCAAAAGACTTGATGGGTAAGAGGGAAAGAGTGGCTTGCTGCTTCTTGCCTACTTTGTACGGACTCTTTCTCCTCTGCCATGTGCTTGTGCCATGCTGCCCTGTCTTGGAGTCGGCCGACTATGGGCTGAAACCCATATGAACTGTGGGCTGAAGGAAACCTTTCCTCTTTTAGTTTGTGGTTGTCAGATACTTTGTCTTAGCAATTAGAAAAGTAACAAAAATGTCCCCTCTCTCCTCCCATTGCTCCTTTCCTCTGTCTCCAAAAGTCTGCCTTCCAGTTTCTTAGCATCTCTCTTTTGTTTTATTCTTTCACTGAAATTACATCTTGAGTTTTTCACGTAAGAGAAGCGGATGTGATATTTAACTTTCTGTGTCTGACTTATTTCACTTAATATTTTGGTCTCAAATCACCTCTTCTTAGGCTCCACCTTCTAACACTGCTGCATGAGGGTTGAATTTTGGGGGAACACATTCAAGCTACAGCACAGTCAGTGGTGAAGCCTCGGGGAGCATGAGGGAGGGTGGGAAGCACAGGCATAGGTGGGGGACTCCCTGGAGGAGCCAAATGATTTCTTCCATCATTATGAGGAACAAGCCAGGAGAGATTGCAAGCAGCTGTGCATAGTGATACAAAGTAAATCTTTGCTCAGGCCACTGTGGGCATTTATAAGTCCTATATTGTTTTTATTACGTGTATTTAAGGTGTACAGCATGATGTTTTGATATACATAGTGAAATGATTGCTATTGTAGTCAAGCAAACTAAGATGGTTAGGTTCAATGTTGACCTTACTGGGAAAACTGATTTGGCTCTCATCCAGTTCAGTTTGAGACCAGAATCATGGAAAGAATTAAGTTCAGGAACAGAGGTAGCACTGTAGTTACCTGAATGTGCTGCGAACACCCTGCATCTACTCTTATAGCAAATTTCCAGAATGCAATACAGTATTATTAATCAGCTGTCACATCTCCACACTTACATACACAAAAGCAACTTTCTCCACTTTGACAAACATTTGCCCACTTTCCTTCCCCCAGCACCCAAGTTCCACTCTCTTAGTTTGTCGCTTTAGCATCCCCATGTAGACGGGATGAGGTAGTACTCCTTTTTCCATGTCTGCTTTACTTCATCTGTAGAATGTCTTCTGAATTTGTCCATGTTGTTGCAGATGACAAGTCTAATGATTCCGCTTCTAACTATTCTGTGATCTGCTATCTCTTGAGATTATCTCTGAGCAGCCAGTTCCCACAGCCAATTTCTCATTCTAAATGAGGTACCTAGACACCCTGCCCTGGCCTGCCTCTTGTTCTCCCAAACCTGCTGGGATGCCAAGACAGTGAACTTGCTAGGAAGGCTTTTCTTGTAAAGGGCAAAGAATGAGTGCTCGTGTGCAGCTGTGGGTTGGGTATCTGCCTGATAAAACCATATGTTCTTGTGGGACTGGCCAACAGTGAAATGTAGCTGTAGGTAAATATTGAGATTTCTTCTGACCCTTCCTTGATCTAGTGAATGAGGACTGCTGGGGGTAGGAGCAGGAACAGAAGTGTCCTAAAAAGATTTCTGCTGCCCCTGGAAGTCACACTGCCACCCTTAATCCTGAGGGTCCTTCCTCAGTAAGGTTGAGCTTTGAGGCTGGGCTGCCACAAGCTGGGATCTGAGAGTGTCAGCTTGCTGGTGATTTTCTCCCTCCTTGGTCTTTAGCAGATGTAAACCACTGCAGGGAGGCTGACTGGAGGCCCCCAAACACCCTGCATTCACGTTATTATGGCAACCTTAAGAGTAGTAAATAAAAGGAACAAACGAAATAAAAACACAAAATGAAAAAATAATTAAAACAATAACTATTCCATTCATTCTGAGCACATCACCCAAGATTACATTAGAAAAAACTACAATAAAAAACATGCTTTTAATCTGATAGTAAAAAAGCTCAATAAAATAAAAATGAGCTCCATTAATGAAAATAATGGCTCTTACCCCAGCCAGTTAAAATGCTGAGCTTATGTGTTTTGGGGTTTGGGGGAGCTGAGGACTGTTTTTTCTTTCTTTCGTTCATTTTCTTTCCACAGCTGGTGATAGATTTGCTTTTGTTACATACTCGAGATGGCCCCAGCTAATTAGTATTGCTCAATACAGAATTTTACCTTTTGTATGAAGCCCAAAGAAATTGTGTAGGAAGACAACCAGTTCCTGGAGAAACGAGCAAAAGGAAAACTGTGCTCTATTTAAGATTTGGACTTCAGAAAAGACCTTGAATGCATGGCGGTGTGGCTCTGTGTGGGTGCCTTTGTGTGTCTTGTTTCTCTTTCCCTCTGTCTCTCTCTTAACCTCTTTCTCTCTCCCTCCTCATTACTTCAACTTCCTTTTGGCCCTTTTAGGAAGTGACTTTAATTTTCTTACACATGACAGGGAAGCCCCACCTCAGACTCTTTTTGGATGAAATGGAAGTATAAATAGATAAGTCCACAATAATAGGAGACCTCAGCAAGACCCTTTATTTTTATTTTTTTTTATAGAAAAATTATGCCACTGAGCTCAGGACTTCCAGGCCCGTTAGCCATCTGCTGTCTGGAATGGCCCCATGCAGTGGCCTTTGCTAGCTGCCCTTTTCCTTTTTCCTTCTTAGCATGTACTGCAGACTGCAATTTGTAATGACTGGTGTGTTTATTTGCTTAATTCTGAATCCTTTGAGTGTAACTACAATAGGAAAAATAATACCCTTGACAGTGGATTTTTGACCTCTCAGGGCTCAACTGAGTACCAGCCTTACCCAACCCATGACAAAACTCATCCAAAGAAACTCTCTGTCCACTACATCAGCCCCTCTGCTGCCCTCCTGGGCCCTGGTGTTACTACTACAAGTACTTATTTGTTCAAATGAATATTAACATTATAATTTAGTACCTAATTATGCTTCTCTAGTCATAACTGGAAATGTGGCATTAAAATCCTTACATGCTCCTTGGCTATCAGCGTGTACCTTTGTCAATATCCTGGAATTGCCAGAGATTTCTGTAATGTACAGTCGCTGTTCTCATATCTCACCCTTTTGCCAGCCTCCTGCGTCACTTACAGATTTATTCTCTGCTGCTGTAGTTGGTGTTGAGCACCACAGTCTTGCTTGAATATAAGAAGGTGTGTAAAGTTCAGCCCCTTCCTCAGGAAGGTGTACATTGATGGTTTTTAAAATGGCTTCACCTTTTCTCTGGTGCTGGTGTTAGCCACAGAACATGAGAACTGAGATGTTAGCGTTTCACCCCAAGAAAACCCACCTCCTACCTGTCTGCAGGTAGCATATCTTGCACATAATAAGGTCTCAATGAAGTTTTGTTTAACTAATGTTTGTTGTCTTGTTCTCCATCCTAGGCTAGTAATCCCTAGCTCTGGCTGCATATTAGAAATTTGCATTTTTAAAAATACTAATCTCTGAGCTGAGCATCGTGACACGTGCCTGTCAGCACTCTGAGAGGCTGAGGCAGGAATGAGTTCAAGCCCAGTCTGGGTAATTTAGTGACTAGGCAAGATTCTGTCTTTAAAAAAACAAAAACAAAAACAAGAAAACATGAAATAGGGCGGAGGGTGTAGCTCAGTGAGAAGGCCCTGGATTCAATCCCCTGAACAGTAAATAAATTTTAAAAATTAAATAAATGAATGAATTGTTAAATAAATAGATAAACAAATAATAAAATACTGATGTCCAGGCTTATTTTAGAACAGTGAGATCAGAGACTATCTGGAGCTTCCTCATGGCTCACCAGCCATTCAGGAAGGGCTAAGATCACTGCTGTTAAAGTAGGAAGCGTGTGTACGTTTTACAGCATCCCTGTTCCCTGTGTAACCAGTTCTAGCTTGGAGCAGCCATTAGCAAATTATTGGAAACTTCATTTTTGTCTTTAACTCTACTAGGAACTGATTAGCCATGTCTAAAGGCGATTATGGAAAAGGGGATGTAGATTTTATATTGGTAAAAACCCTTTTGTAAAGAGAGTATCTGTTAAATAAAAATAAATGTCCTCACTAGAGTACCGTCTGAAACAATATCTGTATTCTAACTTCTAGGGGTCTTGTGTAGATTCTTCCATAAGGCAAATCTCCCCTGTAGGTGGGGATGAGTACTGTTCTTACAGGATGCAGATGGTTCACAACCAATAACTCCACTAAGAGGAGGCATAGACTCCTCTGAGGGCTTCAGCTTTAGAAATACCCATTTGCAACTGGGCACCACTGAGGTATCGATAAGTCACCTTGTAACAAATGTGTGTTTTCTGGCAGCTCCATCATGTTTAGGTGTGGACTTGATGATCAAAGAGAGGCCCTGGGCTGGGGCTAATGGGGCAGTGTGGGGTAACTCCCTGTGGTACCTAACGGGGTATCTCCTTCTATATCCCTGGTTCCTGTGAGCCCCACACAGCCTTCTCTCGCCATGGCACAGCATTTACACGAGAAACTCCAATAGCACTGAATACAGCTTGCTGTTTTATTGTTCTAGTGCCAGGGTTTGTCAGTCAAACTGCACCTAAGTGGATTTGCGTGAAAAGTATCCCTAGCACGAACCTTGTCCAATTTAAACTGATTTTCCTCAGGGCAATGCATCAGAATCAACTAATGAACTTCCCAAAGCCGCAGTTGCTAGGTCTGGACTCTGGAGATTCTGATTCTGTGAGTTCCTCAAGTGATTCAAGCAAACTGGCTCTTGGGAACCCAAGTCAGAGTTCAGAGGTGACCAGCCAAGCCTCCCTCTCTGGGCTGGAAAGATGTTCACCTCAAGGTTCAGATGGGCTTCCATTATTTCTCCTTTTTAGATATGCTGGGGTCCTGAGTTCAATTTTATTTCATTAGGATCTGGCTTATGTGTTGCCACAGAGTTAGTTTATGGTCACAGCAGATAATAAATAACCTAGGCTGTCTTCACTGTTGGAGAAAAAAAGAAAATGAAATGAAATCAGAAAAGCAAAACAGAAGGACCCCTGGGTGCGTATGACCCTAAATAGGATGCCTCAGTGGGCTATTCTTGGGATAAAGGGCAGCGTATCTGCCCTGAGCATGGGCAGCCATGAGGTTTCCACTAGGGTCAGGCCTATTTTGAGCACCATAAGTGTACATGCAGGTCAGTGCTTTGGAATTTTGGTTTAGGGAAATGCCTCTCAACTTCTGATCTCCTATACATATTTTTTTTGTTCTTGTAAGAACCTCTTCTTCCTTCATTAGACCATAGGAAAGCACCTACCCTGACAAAAGCAGCATGACTCACAGAAGAGCTTGGAATGGAAGAAAGGAGAACTGCGTTCTGTCACCAAACAGTGACCATATCACATCATGCTTGCTAGGTGTCAGCAATTTTTGTGAATTTTTGGTTAGTGTTGCTTTCTACAGGTGACATCAAAATGCAAGAATCAGAAAACATGTCAGATATGGTTTACTCTGGAAGGTCCTTAAGTCTTAGTCTTAAAGGACAGAATCTTTACTCTTAGAATTTCAGATGAGCTGGAAAAGTGATTCAGGTCCAAAGCCACAGCTACTGGGATCCCTGCCAAAGCAGCTACTTCTCATCTGAATGTGTGGTTCCCAATACTTCACCTAAACTCACAGAATAACTTGGGCTCTCTCTCTCTCTCTTTCTTTGATTGATATATTTATTATTAGCATGTGTTTGTGATATATAATTAATACATTCATTGTAGGAGTTACCATATATACATATCACATTTTAATATTTTTTTACTTCCCTTTTCCCTCCCTTTGCTCTCCTTTCCCTCAACCCTAGGCTCTCTTTAAATCAACAAAAAAGAACTCTCAGTGCTATTATTTTTATTATGATCATAGAGCTTACAGACAGGAAAAAGGGGACTATGACCATTTCTCACCATTCAACATGGGACTAGCATTCAACTATTTATTTGATGCTTCATGTTCTAGGCATATTTTAAAAAATAGGATATTAATATATATTTATATATTGTTTATGATCTGATATTTTTCTTCAATAAATATATCAGGGATACATCTTCCTTGGTCAAATATTTTTCTAGTATGTCATTTTAAATGTTTGCATAGTATTTGATTATCTGAATGTTGGTTTGATAAGTCCCTTAATATTGAATATTGGTGGTTATTTTTACATTTTTTTCTAACAAAAAATATTGTAGCTAAATATGTGTGTATTGCCTAGGATAAACATCTAATGTATTTTAGTGACTGATGGATTTCAGTCTGGAAGATTTTATAACAGTAAGGATAGATCCACATTTATTTAGTCATCTGACTGTCACCACATTCAGATGTCAGAAGGCAGGGTTTCAGGGACTCCCCAGGACTGTAAGATATGAAGTTGGTGCTGGGATAGAGCCTCAGAATTTTGCATGCCAAATCTGATACATTCCACCAGATTACACTGTCCCAGAAGGTCATACAAACACAGGATGACACAGGAAACCCTTGGTCCCTGATGTGTTGCTATGTCCTCCCCAATTACCTAAGCCACCTGTGTCTGTCCTGGACTTTTGTTTCCCTCAGGAAATATGGATACTGGTGCCACCATGCTGTAACCCAATAGGAAAGGGTATGGGGTCTAAGGGATGGGCCTGACCTCATTACTAAGTCCTTGTAGCCCTGCCATGCTGTGATTCACATTAGTGGGTGAGTGGATTCTGCCATGCTTCCCACCCTTGTCCCTGAATGCTGTAATCTGAGGACACATACAAGCTACCTGAGCTCAGAGGGAGCTTCCAGCTTCTCCTACTGTCACCTGCCTGAGCCCCAGGAGCACACCTGCAAACAGACAACAGAAACCAGGCACCCCGTGAACAATGGGACCTCAGAAGGTGTCAGGGTGGGAGTGGAGATGGTTCTTACAGGCCTTGAACTTGTGTTAGGTTGATGTTTGATCTGGGAGCAGATTGAGGGTTTGCTTTGGTTTGGGTGCTGGCAGGAGGGAGCAATTCCTTACGAGGGTGTCTTAATCTGCACAGGGAGGCCTGAGGAATGGAGCGGGACTAAAACTCAGTAGAGAAGCATCACATCCATGCTCTTCAATGTGACTGTTTCTGTTTTGTCCTGTGTTCAGCTTAGCCATTTATAATGACTTGACACAAAGGAATTCCTGGTTACTTATTATCAAATCAGCTCACTTTGTTTCTTTTGAGATACTTTTCA
Organism: Dinomys branickii; assembly: GCA_004027595.1. NCBI lineage: Eukaryota > Metazoa > Chordata > Mammalia > Rodentia > Dinomyidae > Dinomys > Dinomys branickii. The sequence continues at coordinate 116,455 of PVLD010003993.1, forward strand.
CTCTTTGAGATTATTTTTATTCGCATATTTACTTTCAATATTTCTTACCAGAATATGAGTTTTTTGAAAGCAGAAATCTTGTCCATCTTATTTTCTTGTCTAACACCTAGACCAACTCCCATGTAGCAGATAATACACATACATACACCATTATTAATTCACTGAATAAATATTACTTTTCTGACATAAAGATAGGTATTAAGAGTGGAGAGCTTGTGAGTTGGGAGTGGTGGTTCACCATGTGTAATTGCGGCTACTTAGGAGGCTGAGGCAGGAGAATTGTATACTCAGGGCAGCTATGGGGCCTTGGCTTCAAACCTCAGCATTGCAAAAACAAAACAAAATAAACAAGCAAAAGTCCTCAAAAGGTGCATAATCTGCAGAAGGTGGCTTGCATTTAATTTTATATATGAAAATTTTGAAGATATATGCATACATCAGTTGTGTGTCTCCTTCCTTTATGAAAGCAAAATGGTGTGAATATTGTGAAAGGAGAATGGTATATAACTTATGCAAATGTCATATCAGAAGTAGCAAATAAGAGTTTTAAAAAGTAAGGTGCCTCAAATAGCGTGTAGCAACTATGCATTTAAAAACAAAAGCAACAAAAACAACTACCAAGTAGATAAATACCTTAGGTATATTTGGGGGGGAGGGGAAGAGTGGAAATAATAAAAATAAAAGAACATAATTTTTAGCGCAGAGCATGCACCCCATAAATATCATTGCCTTGAACATTTTCACCATAGTGAACATTGCTGAGGACTCTCAAGCCCTAATCACTCCTTAGAAGAAACCATTTTGATTGATCACATCACTATCTGTTTGATGATCTTAAGTCAGTTCAGAATCATCTTTGGGTCTTAATCTCCTCCTCTAGAAAAAGAAAGATTTGGACTCGATCTTCCCTAGGGCGAAACCAGCTTGAGTTCTCTGCGTGTCTGCCCTCGGGGAATAAGGGGCTTGGGTCTGGCTCTAGGGTGCCGGCTGTAGGAAAGAGGGTGTTGGTGACAACCGGGAGTTGACGCTCCTCACTCAAGGCTCTGAGTTCTGGGTGGCGAGCTGGCATCCCAAACCTGCTCCAGTGTCAGACCCTGTCCCTGGGACAACCACAGTGTGCAAGGTGGCCAGCACTGTGGCAGTCGGCAGCAGGAATTCCTGCCAGGCCCAGGAATGCAGGCTTTTGGTCGCTACCCTACAGGGGCCACCTTTGTTGTGATGAATGCACGGGGCAAAAACCACCCCTGTGTGTGTGCTCGAGGCCTTAATCATGGTAATTAATAAGCTCCCAGCAATTGCACCCAATGATGTCTGAGGTAAGGAGCCACACGCGCTGTCAATCAAGGTGGCACAGCATGGTGGATGAGTGGCAGAGCCAGGCACGGGCACATCCTTCTGCAGAATTAATCGTCCCTCAGAGCAGTGCTGTCATTCCTTCCCCTAACCCATCACACGATGCGAGGAGACCTGTCAGTCTCCTGGATGGGAAGGAGGGATGACAAGCACGGCTCTCTCTGCAATGGAGCTGGTACGGCCCCCACTCGAGGTTCCCGCAGCCCCTTGGGATCCTTGTTCTGCGCCGTGTGTTTGAAGTAACAACTAGAGTGACCCCCTTTGCTTGATAACAGCTGCTCTCTGGATTCACCCAAAATGTCTGCTTGAGAAGGAAGTCTCGCAGGTGTTTTGGTGCTTTGAAGACAGCAAGTTATGGATGCCTTCCCTGGAGGGGGGGAAGGGTGGAGACAGACGTGTCGGCACCCGTAGAGGGAATCCAGTTCACAGACCCCTGGCTCCTTCTCGGGAGTTCAGAGAGTCAGGTCAGACTGCCTCTTGGTTATCATGAGACGTTAGACACTCATGTAATTTTGCTGCACTTGGATGCTGCTGCTAAACATTAATTTTCTTTCTTTCTTTCTTTCTTTCTTTCTTTCTTTCTTTCTTTCTTTCTTTCTCTCTCTTTCTCTCTTTCTCTCTTTCTCTCTCTCTTTCTCTCTTTCTCTCTTTCTTTCTCTCTCTCTTTCTCTCTTTCTCTCTTTCTCTCTTTCTCTTTCTCTCTTTCTCTCTTTCTCTCTTTCTTCCAAGTGAACCATTAGTCTAGAAATATCATCCTTCTTTCCTGTCATTCCCTACCCCTCACCCCTCAACCCCAGGAACACATTCACAGCAGAAAGCCAAAACAGACATTGAAAGTTACTATTATTATTTATCTGTAAGCCAGGGAACCCCACATCCTAGCTCCAACTACTCTCAGTAGAGTAACTAGGTTCTGTACTAGGTGATCTCAGCTCAGGGAGCCTCTAAGAACTGGCCATTCTTGAAAGGCGTGTGAAGCAGCTGACTTTCCAGAGGCCCAGCAAGGGCTCAGAGGGTAGTAGGGAGTGAGCTGGCTCCCTGTGCAGTCTCAGGATCCTGGACAGAGTGGGGGCTGCAAAGTACAGTGGTTTCAGTGTCATGCGATGGGAGATGGTGGCATCTCTGTGGATACTTGCACAGACTGGGGGATCAGCGAGAAACAGAAAGGGGCCACACATAGCTCACCAGAAATGCATGGGCAGGATTGCTCAAAGGCCAAAAACATTCTATTTCTCTCTACCATGATGCTCATGGGGCAGAAGTGAGGAAGGACTCTGAGGGACTGAATGAGAACTGATGGTTGACTGAGAGTTTAGGCTCAAGAGGGGCAGACTTGAATTACAAAGTTGTCTCTCCAAGCATATGGTGTTGCAATGGTCAATCTTGACTGTCAACTTGATTTGGCTGAGAGAGGCCTAGGAGACTAGTAAAGCACACTTCTGGGTGTGTCAGTGAAGGTGTTTCCCGAGATGACTGACATGTGGATCAGCAACCAGAGTGGAGAGACCTGCCCTGATGGAACGAAGCAGAAGCAGGAAAAAACCAGTCTGCACTTGTAGCTCAGTTGCACTTGAGTGGGTGTGATTTTGCTGCTGTCATTGGTTGTGGGCATCAGAATGCAACTTCTTCAGCCACTGACAGCAACTCACACCGATTGCTCTTCTGGGAGCTTCCAAGCCTTCCGTTTTGGAATGAGTCTGCATCCTTGGCCCCTCTGGTTCTGAGCCTTCCTGTTTCCTGGACTGAGCAGCTACAGGGCCCTCTGACTCTCCAGGGTACAGATGATCACTGTGGACTCTCCAGCCTCAGATTCTGTAAGCCAATCGAATAAATTCCTGATTCTAACTATTTATATATTCATTGGTTTATAATTATATAACCAGTGCAGTTGCCTTGAAGATATTGTGCACAGTACACATCAGGGACTCCCTGACTTCATAGGTACAGTGCATCCCTTAATGAGCTGTTGAGATGCCCAAATTTGGTTATGGAGAAAGTGTTTCATAAACTAGGAAGGGCCATATGAAGTCTCAGCTGTTCACAGTGACATTCTCAGTGGAGGAAAGGGTGGAGTACACAAGCACCCCTGATCAAAGTGTGATGCCTAGGTCTCATCTCCTATCAGGTCGCACTTCCCAAAGCCAGGTGAGGGTCAGAATGTCCCCAGAGCACTTTGAAAGTAAGAGCCAAACTCATAACCTTTATATGCATTATCAGCCCTGTGGTCATAGGGCTTTGGCAGTTTAGGGTTCAAAGACAGCGGCTGTTAACCTTCCTGGAGCCTGGGTTGAATCCCTTCCTTTGGCACCCCAGACAGGTGATTTCCCAGCCTCCATTTCACAGACAGCTTCAAATGACAGAGAGCTCACCCTACCTGCATCTGGCAATTCTTTTGCAAAACAACAACAAAAAATAGTTTCCTTTATTTTTTATTTTAAGCATCATTTATGGCTAAGTAGTTGCACAGTTTTAGAGAGTACTGTGTAGTGTTTTGTTGCATTTACACTGTGCATTGACTAAAGATATTTACGGTATCCATCATCTAAAATATTTATCTTTGTGTGTGTGTGTGTATGTGTGTGTGTGTGTTTGGTACAGTGGCTGAGCCTAGTGCCTTTGCATGGAGCTACATTCCCAATCATTTTTAAATTTTCTTTTAATTTTAAGACAGGGTTGTTCTAAGTCACCAAGTTGCCCAGCATGGACTTGAACTTCCAGCCCTCCTGGATTAAGAGTGCTAGGATCGCAGATTATCATTTCCTTGAGATACGAACATTCAAAATCCTCTCTTCTACATACAGTATTGCTAATATTATCACCCTCTTTAAAACAGAACGATACTCAAGGTTACTCCTTCTACCTGGCTGTGACTTTGTGCCCCTTAGGCAATCTCTCCGCATTACCTCCTTCTCCCTGTCACCTCTCTCCAGCTTCTGGTAACCTCTGCTCTGCTCTTTTTATGAGTTCAGCGGTACATATGGTCCACACAGGAGTGAGAGCTTGTAGTATTTATGTTCCTGGTTTATTTTACACAACATTTTGATTCCCAGTTCCATCCGTGTTGATGCAAATGATAGGATTTGTCCATCTGTGTGGTCAAACAGTATTCCATTGTGTGTACATATCACCTTTTAAAGAAACTAACTTCTTCCACCAGAGCTGGAAGAGAGGCTTCTTTTCTTTTTTTTATTTTTATTTTAAAGAGAGTCAAACAGAAAAATAATGAACTAACAGCCACATAGACAAAAACAAAGCAACACGAAACCAATAAAAGCGATACAGGGTTTCAAAACAAAATGATAGGAAGTAACAGTGGTTGTTGTATTACATATCGTTATCTTCAACGAAGTTGCTCAGATCACCAGATGTAAGAATGCAAGATAGATCAAAGCATTAAAGAGAATAAAAAAGAATTTTACAAACATCAGAAACGGGAGGCTTTCTCATCCCGCAGTTTCTTTTTTCTTAGTCCTGCATAATGGACGTGACTTGCTGTATTGGAGCCAGTCCATGGGGGTTGGGGGTGGGCATAAGCCCTACTTTGACCTTCACCTTGGGCAGAGGGCAGCAGTGAGCTTCAGCAGCACCCTGGGTCTCACTTGACCCCTGAGCTGGCCATCTCTACCGACTCCAGCTAAGTCATTGCACCCACCCGAGATGAAATAAAACAACCAACCGCTCTGCCCCAACCCCGAACCCCCTGACCAACTTCTCTGGGCTCCCTGTTAGCTGATCATCCGCTCCCGCTTACAAGATCACGCGCATCTGGTGGCAGCATTGTGTCTATTGTAATGGGCTCTTCGCAAACGTGTACTTTGCCTGTTGATTTTAACTTTTTAATATGTGTTTTTTAATTTGTACAAATTAAAATAGTGTTTTCTTCTGAATTTTGTTGTGACCATGATGGTGGTGGTTAGGATCCTGTGTTCAGAAAAACTTCCGGGGTGATCGCCACTACAAAAAGGGAGGTAGGTGGAGCAGAGCAGAGCATTTCAACAGCAGGTGACTTGTGCGTCTGCAGTTTTGCTCCGTGTGTTTGAGCTGAGGATATTCTGCTCACAGTCCCTCGTTTTTAAAAGTTGGCTTGTTTGTCTTTTTCTGATTATTACCTGAGATTTTGTTATATGGAAATTAACTTTATTATTTATTTATTTATTTATTTATTTGGAAATTAACTTTATTACAAATATTACTTTCCAGGTATATCATCTGTAGGTTGATTTTGTTTACTGTATATTTTTCCAAATGAATATTTTCAATAGTATAGGCCAAGATAGGACTCTGTTTTAGGTTCTGAGTTACTATTCTTACATAGAAAGAATGCATTAACTCCTAGGTTGCATGATTAATTTTCTGATTTTCTCATAGGATTTGTCTTATTTAAACATTTTATCTACTTGAAATATATTTTTGCCTGGACTATTAAAGTCCAGTTTAAATATTTATTTTGTATGGGTATCTATTTTTTCCAGAATTATTTTTTAAATGGTCCTTGTTCACAAATTGAATAATTGAAGATATTTGCCAACTATTAATCTGACATATACTGGGATCAAATGCTGAATTTTCAATGAACTTTTATCAATCTATTTGTTTATTCTACTATCTATACCATGATAGCTTTATTACAGTGGCTTTTGAGAAAATTCCGGTAAGTCCTAAAGTCCTCATTCACTTTTAAAAAATATTTTGAGCAGACAGAGGCAGGAGGATTGCAAGTTGGAGCCCAGCTTGGGCATCTTAACAAAACCTGGTCTAAAAATAAAATTTAAAAAGCTGGACATATAGCTCAGTGCACAAGACCTGGGTTCAGTGCCCCATACTGCCAGAAATGGAAACAGATGGGAAAATTTTAGGCACATTCTTCCATATGAATTCAATGATTATTTTAATCTTTTGGAATCCTAGTAATAATTGAATTTATAATCTTGGAAGAAGTCATGTTTTAGAAGAAGCAATGTATATTATAATATTATTTTCTCATTTAAGATCGTGATGTACCTTTCTAGGTGTTTGATTTTGTTTTACCCCTTTCATTACAGTTTCACATTTGGATTGTGCATGTTCTGTGGCTTTCCTATTAAGTGTATTCATTATCATATTGCTACTGCAAATGGGATAATTTTTTACCTAATTCTTCTATAAGTGTTCAGTGCTAAGTAGCCATTGCATTTTGCACATTGTATGTAGTGGCCTGGTAAGTCCCTTATTTTTGGTATTATTTTCTTTAATAAAAATAACGAGTTTGGGGCTGGGGATATAGCTCAGTGGAATAAGCGCCTTCCTAGCAAGCGCAGGGTCCTGAGTTCGATCCCCAGTACCGCAAAAAAAAAAAAAAAAAAGTTTATTTTTAGATGTACAGTTGATAAAAAGAGAAATGTGCATATGTTTTTTTAACATTTGCAAAATTATTTTAACTTCATGTCTTGTGTGTTCCAGGACTGCCCCAGCAAATACGGTGCCCACCTGCTACATCGGAACACTTGAATTTAAATTAAATAAAATTAAAATTTCAATGTCTCACTCAAGTCTGGTCACATTTCCAGGGCCCATATTCCTATGTGGCTAGTGCTATCATACTGAGTGGCACCAGATAAAGAACATTTCCATTACTGCAGAAATTTGTACTGGAAAGTGTTGTGTGAAAATATTCAAGAAAAATGAATAATAATAGTGGTCATAGCAGTGATGTCTCTAATTCTTGCTTTTAAATGAACTATTTTACTGTTTTGCTATTTAAAATAATTCAGTAGTAGGTAAAGAAATGCAGTGTAGATCAATGATGTGATTTTAATATTGAAAAATAAAAAAATACATATTATTGACTAATATTGTCAGGTTTAAAGGAAAAAATACTGTCATATGTTGCTGGGGAAAATGTGGAGTGCTAAAACCTATGGGAAAGTAAGCTGGCAATATTGTTTCAATATTAGGACCAATACATAAAGACAGATGGGCAAGAGTGTCTATTGGAACATCATGTGTGCTAGTTAGAACCTGAAGATAGGGTCACATCTTGAAAACCACAATGGCTAAAAAAATTTGTGTATTGCTTCACCATAGAATACCTTGCAGCTATGAAAAAGAAAGAATTAGAGCTACGTTTAGTGACTTCAAAGAGCCCTTATGAGGTACTATAAAGTCAGAAAACTAAAACACAGATGTGTGTAAGACAGTCTGTAAGACAGTGACAGTGTGTAAGACTGTAAAACAGTCATTTTTAGTAATCAAGTAATTAAAAATATTCTGCAAAAAACTGTGTACATAGCATTCATACATATGTAAATGGTTGTCTTCATCACCTTCTGTCACCAGGACACAATGCCTGAATTTCACAGTTTGAAGGAGGAAAGGTTTGTTTTGGCTCACAATTTGTGGAGGTTTCAGTCCATAGACTGCTGGATCCAGTGCAGGCTGGCCTGGAACAGGGGCATGGTAGAGGAGACTTGCTCTGGCAGGGCAGTCAAGAAGTAGAAGATCAAGGAAGAGATACAGACCCTTTCAGGCCACGCCCCCAGTGGCCTACCTCTTCCAATCAGGCTTCACCTCCCAAATCATATTTAGCTACAAACTCATCAATGAAGTAATCTAGTGATGAGTTTCACACACCTGTGATCCAATCACTTCCCCAGAGGCTCACCTATGAATGTATGAGGCTTTGGTGGGGGACATCTACATATTATAAATCATAACAATGGGATTAACACAGAGCATTCTGTGTGTAGAATTCTATAGGTACCATGTGGAGAAACATGTTGGTTGTTCAACTAGGGGGTGGTGCTGGGAAAGAAGGGAAGATCATGGAGACATCCCAATTATGCAAAATATGTATATACATATCCATAAATGAACACAATGTATACATTAAAAAGCTGATTCCAAGTCTTGTAAATAATTATTTCTTTTTTTTGTAACTTTATCGACTACTAAGTTTTATAGAGAAAGCAAGTCAGGTAAGTTGAACAACTTCCTAGCACATCACAATGTTCTGGAGAAACAGAAATAACAAAGATTGGAAAGCATCTTCCTTTTGCTATTATTCCTTAAAATTAATCTACATTTCAAAGTTAGACAAATATTTATATTATTTCCTGATATTAAAAAATTATATTCATTATATTGTATAGTCCAGTTACTTTAGGTAAAGAAGATTTCTTCTCCAGTGTAAGGCTATTTTTCTCTTTTTAGATGTATAAAAGAATCCCTTAATTACTTACTGTGTAATTTTAAAAATATATTAATTTTTGAAAATTAAGAATGAGATTCAGTACTACATTTTTAAACTGCGTTCTCTTTCCTGAGATGTTCTGGTAAAGCTTCCTTGAGAAGTTCTTGTAAAATACCCTTTTCATTTTTCAAATGTCCTGTTCACCAGAGATGCACACACCCGTGTACTCACTGGCACAGCCACGTTCACATACATACATGCACAGGCACACACACACCGCGGAGGTAGAAAATCATCACCCAGGCATGTGTCTGCAGTAAGAGTAGTTCGCTCTTCCTGCTTTTTCTCATCTTTCTCTGGCATTATCAGTAGTTGACTTTTCCACACAAATGTTAAAATCATTTTGTCAAGTCTCGTCTCAATCTTAGAAGAGATCCATTAGGGTTTTTGTTTAGCACTGAGTAAATGCAGTATGTTAATTTGGAAGAATTAGGATCTTTGAAAATGTTGTATCTTCTTAGCCAGAAACATGATTTGCATTTTTCTCTAAAAATTCTTTGAATTTCTTTATATTATTCTCTTAAGACTTTAAAATTCAAGGTGTATTGTGGGTAATTTACACCAGCGGTCACCCTTTTGGGGGTGAATGGTTCTCTGAGTTTTGGACAATATGTACAGCAGTATAACCAACACCAAAAGAGTATAACAATATAACCAACAGTATAACCAACACCAAAATCGAGGCAAGTGTATTTGCACTGCCATGGAAAATGCCTCAGGACGCTCATGTCCAATCCCTCTCCTAGCTTCTGTCTCTGGCTTTTGTTTTATTCTCATAATGTGCTATTATTGAAATTGTACAGTGTGCAGCCTTTTGAGTCTTTTAACATAATGACTTTAAGATAAACGCACGTTGTTTTGTATATCCAGAGTCATCCCATTTTATTGAGTGATATCCCATTGTATGGCTATACCAGTTTTGTCTGTTCCCTTGCTGATGGATATTTCTGATGTTTCCGGTTTGGAATAATATAAATAAAGCTTCCATAATCATTTTTGTAGAAAACACTGTGAGCATATGTCTTCATCTTGACTGAAAATATAATATATGTTTAATATGCTGGATAAAATGTACTCAATACAATATGCTGAGTGTAATATGCTGAACATATGTTTAGTTTTATAAGAAATTGCTTGTTTTCAAGAAGTAGTATTTTTTACATTCCCACCAACAATGTATACAAGTTCCAGTTACTTCTTCTCTCCAGCAGTTGGTATTTCCAGTCTTTTTTCCCCATATTTTATTGTAGTAAATACATACAACATAATATTTACCATCTTAATCATTTTTAAGTATATGGTTTAGTGGAATTACAGCGCTGTACACTCATACTGTTTGAAGCCATCACCATCATCCATTTTCAGAACATTTTTCATCTTGCAGAACAGAAACTTAATCTCCGTTAAGTGGTGTCTACTCCCTCCCCCGCCACTAACTCTTGCCATCTCCCATGCTACTTTATGCATCTGTGATTTTGATTATTGCTCCTTACAGTGGAATTTAAAAAGTAATTTTTTTTTTGGTCAGTGGCTCATTTTATTTAGTATGGCATCTTTATTTATTATATTTTAATTATTAGAGATGCTTCCATACTGTAGGATGTCAGAATTTTCTATTTTTCTTCATAAGGTAGAATAATAAGCCCCTGTATGATGTACTACATTTTCTTACCGAATACCCATCAAAGGACACTTGGGTTGCTTCCATGTTTTAGATACCCTCAATGATATTGTTCTCAGCATAGATGTACAAATACCTTTAGGACTGTGCTTTTATTCTAAGGAATATACACTCAGAAGTGTGATTGCTTGATCATATGGTAATTTTATGATAATACGGTTTTTAAAGAATTTCCATTGTTTTAATAATGTCACTAACCATTCAGAAGGGCTCCAATGTCTTCACAACCTCACCACTAACGGGTTTTGATAGGTGTCACCGTAATGGATGTGAAGAGCTGTCTCACTGTATTCTTAACATTTTCCTAATGATTAGTGATTTTGAGCACCTTTCATGTACCTATTGGCCATCTGCATATCTTCTTTGGAAAACTGTCTATTCAAATCTTTTGTTCAATTTTGAATCAGGTATTTTTCTGTTGTGTTTTAGGAGTTCTCTATGTAATCTGGGTACTAATCCCTTCCATGTTATGCAAATATTTCTCCTATTTTGTGGTTTGCCTTCTATTTATGTCAAAAGTGTCTTTTCATACACAAGTGTTTGAATTTCTCATGGTCTAAATTAATATTTTTTCTTTTGTTGCTCATGCCTGTGTTTAATCTTTTTAATTTTGGCCATTCTAATGAGGACATGCTGTTTCTAATTTGATTTTTTTGTTGTTGTTGACTAATGATATTGAAGTTTTATTTGTGTCCTTACTGGCCAATAATAACTGCTCAAGTCTTTGCCTATTTTTCTGTTGGTCTCTTGGTCTAATTATTGATCTATAAGAGCTTTTCATATATCCTGGATATAATTCCTTTATTATGCTTTGGAAATACTTGCACTTCCATATTAATATTATGTGTCTTACGGAATAGAAGTCTTAACATTGATTAAATCCATTCTACAAACATTTTATTTTGATGTGTATGTTTCATTCTAGAATTCTTGATCTAAATCAATATCACAATGATTTTTAGCTATGTTTTCCTTTTTGTTCCCAGAACTAGTTTTATTTTACATACTTAGGTATACAACTCATTAAAATTTTGTAAGGGTTTTGGGTTTTTTCACCCATATGAATATCCAGTTAACTCATCACCATTCGTTGGGGGCTAGTCTTTCCCCATAAATCACCTTTGTCAGAAGTCAACTGATCACATATGCATGAGTCTCTAGCTGGACAATCTATTTGGTTTCATCAATCTATATGTTTATTCCTGTGACCATATAGTCATGATTATTGTTACTTTATATTCAATCTTAGAAGCAGGGATTATGATACTTTTGAATTTGTTCTTTATAAAATTTCTTTGGCTATTCTAGGTCCTTAAATTTTACAGATAACTTTTAGAATCATTTGGTCAAATTCTTCAATGAGATAATCATGCTGGATTTTAATTGTGATTGTATTATACTTGTAGTTCATTTGGGAAAGGACCAATATTCAGTGACTCCATGAACATGGTATATTTCCCCTTTTGTTAGGTCTTGTTTAATTTTCTCAGCAGTGTTGTAGTTTTCTCTCTATTAACCTTACATATATCTTGTTAAGCCATCACTATGCATATTTAATATTTTTAGATACCTATAGACATTTAAAACTTTTAATATAGGATTATTTAAATAAATACAATTGATATTTTCTTTACTGATATTGTATCCTGTGACACTGTTAAACTCTAATTAGTTCTAGTAGCTTTTTTCTGGATTATTTAAACTTTTCTATCTACAAAATCATATCATCTACAAACAAAGATAATTTTATTCCCTAGTATCTAATATGTACTTTTAGAGAAATCACTTTCACCAAAATTTTGCAGAACTTGATTTATTTGTTTAAAAAGCAGTGGAAATGATCACCTCGTCAGGTTAATTGCAAACTTGAGTTGAGTACTTACTGGAAATGGCAGGGTAATTCCTCCTCTTCCTCTTGGTAAAGTTAAACCCTGTGTCTATTAAGAACAGAAGTGAGAGAAGCTGAGTCTAGGAAATTATGCTGAATTCAAACTGCTTAGATACAGAGTGTTTAGACTGACATGTTTCAGTTAGCACAACATCAGTCCAAGTTTGTGAATGTTGCTTCAAATGGCGGGATCACATTTTTCTAAATTCTGAGCAATATTCATCCATATATGCATGTGTGTGTTACTTTATGTTAAGCCTTAGAACCAGGGATTATGATACTTCTGAACTTGTTCTTTATAAAACGTCTGGCTATTCGAGGTTATGGAATGTGTGAATGTGTGTGTGTGTGTGTGTGTGTGTGTATTATAGTTCCTTAATTGAGCAATCCATTGATGGAGATTCACTTGTTCCCACATCTTGGCTATGATGTAAATATACAGATTTAAATGTTCTTATGACAAATATAAAAGAAAATAAAAAGAGCTGGGTACTGTGGCATGCATCTATGTTCCAGATACTTCATAGGCTGAGGCAAGAGGATCATTTCAGCCCAGAAATTTGAGGTCAGCAGGGGCAACCTACCCCCAGATACTTTTTCAATAATAATAATAATAATAATAATAATAATAAGTGAGGCAATCAGTACATTAATTATTAATTATCTTGATTGTGGTGATGATTCACGGAAATTGTTTACATGAAATATATAAAATTCTTATTTGGCAATTGTATCCCGACAATTAAAAAAAAAGGACTGTAGGAGATAATGCCCTTGGAGCCCTTAGAATGTGACCTGTGTCGGGGAAGGCTGAGCCGTGTGGCTGGAGGCAGGTCCTTAGGGTGAGTGTGCTTCGGAATGAGCCTTCTCTCCTGCTGATATAATTATAACAGTTATCATAGTAATTATGATTATACAGGGCTGGGGATATAGCTCAGCGGCACAGCACCTGCCTGGCAAGCATGAGCTCACAAGTTTGATTCCAAGTACAAAATATATTGATACAACCAACACACACAAACTCTGCAAGCTGAAATGGGCTCAGAGAAATCCCACACATTGTGAAGCATTGCACTGTTACCCAGCCTGACCAATGAAATCAGAGAAGTGACAGCTTCCATCAGGAATGTGTGCAGAAATTACTTTCCCAGACAATTAAAGCTTACTGGAAATCTCTGCTGTCTTTGACAAAATTTGTTTCCTAATTGGAAAGCACCAACAAATTTCTTATTATTTTATAGCTAAAAATGAAAGCTATTTCAATAAAAAGCCAAGCACAAATCTACAGTATCTTGGAATAATATGGAAAACATTAATTTTAGAAGAATCTCATACAATTAATAATAGTTTTATTACTATTAATATTATTGATAAGTATAATTGGACTAACGATTTTGATATTGTTAGTCAATAAAATCAATATTACCATTGTCTTATAATTATTAGTATTATAATTATATACAATGACTATAGTCTGAATAAACATGCAAATTTCTTTTTCTAACCTAATAGTTGAAATCCAATTAAAATTCATGGGTTCAAACACCCAGGAAAAGTTTTAAGAATGGTATAGACTCTACTTAAAGAAAATAAGGAGAAAAGTAATAAAAAATTTTAAAACAACTTTGAATTAAAGACCTGTAAATATAATTGAATGGGGAGTCTGAATCCCTAAAATCTCTTCAAATTAGAATGGAGTTCAATGTAATCCTAATCAAAATGTTGAAAGGATTTCTTGGTTTGGATCAAGGAAAAAAGTGTTTCTAAAGTGTGCCCAGAATATTTATATGAGTGAACTCCAGTTAAAAAATCAAAACCAGAAAATAATTAGATCTGGAGAAAGCTGAGGAGGCGGAGAAGCACCAGGGAGCGCCAGGATCTCCTGCCGGCACAGATCTCGGAACGGGTGAGCAAGTGAACACCGCAGCAGGATTTCTGAGTTGGGAAGAAGCTCGACCCAGGGAGATACATCTGAGCAGCATTCCTGCCTGCACAATCCCAGGGTGAGTTGATTGGGCGCCCTGACCGATTTTTTTGAGTCGGGAAGAAGCTCCGCCCAGCGAGGGACATCCGAGCAGCTTTACTGACTGCAGGATCCCCGGGTCGGAAGAGCTGGCTGGGTGCCCTGACGGGATTTGTGAGTGGGGGAGGAGCTCCACCCAGGGAGGAACACCTGAGCAGCCCCCTGCCTGCAAGGTCCCTGGGGCAGCGAGTTGTTTATGCACCCCAGCCAGGTCTCAAAGTAGGGAGTAGAAGTGGAAATCTCAGCAGACAGCTTAAGGGACATTCTCCCAAAGAGAAGGAATCATTGGAGCAGCCTCTGCAGGAGACCTTTGCCTGCTGAACTGCCTGGGGAATTTATAGCTCTACATTTTGAATCTGATACCCAAAAATGGGAAAGCAGAGGAACAAAATGCAGTCTCAAAACTCAACCCCACCAAGTACAAGTTTTGAATGCGAGGATACAGGGGAACCAGGAAGCCACATACCTGCAAGTTATGAAACGATTGCATCTGAAATGAAACCACTCCAACAGGCCATAAAACAGCTTAAAGCAGAAATAAGCCACATACCTGCAATGATCTCTCAGACAAAAAACGAGCTGAAAACAATAATGGAAGAAATGTTCCATACACATAGAGAAGAAATAGATAAAAGACTAGAAGAAAATAGGAAACAAATGGAAACGTTACAAGAGCAATTTAGGGATGAATTACCAAGAATGAAACAGGTCCAAAGAGAATGCCAGGATTTGAAAACTTACTCTGAAAGCTTGCAAAAGCGCTTAAATGAAACCGAAGATAGAATTTCGGAACTTGAAGACAGCATGGCAGCTTATGAGTGTGAAAGGAAGAATCTCATAATATCATCAAAGACATAAGAAAAGTCAATTCAACAGCTCCAAGATGAGGCAAAACATAACAATATTCGAGTTATAGGAGTGAGTGAAACAGCAGCAGACCACACAAACAATATAAAAAGAATATTTGCTGAAATAATAGCAGAAAATTTCCCAAACAAGGTAAAAGATACTGAATTTCAGTTAATCGAGGCATATAGAACCCCAATGATCTATAACCCAAAGAAAAACACACACAGACATATAATAGTCAAGATCCCAGATATCCAGCAAAAGAACACAATATTAAAAGCTGCTAGAGAAATGAAACAGATCACCTATAAAGGAAAGCCCATCAGAATTACAGCAGATTTCTCAACGGAAACTATGAAATCAAGAAGAGCTTGGAGCGAGATATTACAGATTCTGAGACAAAACAACTTCCAACCCAGACTGATGTATCCTGCAAAACTATCCCTCAAATTCAATGGAGAAATAAAATATTTCCACGACAAAGAACAACTGAAGAACTTCATGAGTGCCAAACCAGCATTGCCAACAGCACTAAAAGATATTCTAGACAGAGAAAAAAGAGACCACAATTCCAAGAACAACAATAGAAATAACTCCCTAAACAGAACAAGCAAGTAAACAGTCAGCAAAAGAAGGAAAACAACAAGTAAATAACATGACTAGAATAAGCCAACATATAACCATGATAACCATTAATGTAAATGGCCTCAATTCACCAGTCAAAAGGAAAAGATTGGCAGAGTGGATTAAGGAACACAATCCAACGATATGCTGTATACAGGAAACACATTTTACTCAAAAGGAAATCCACAGGTTGAAAGTTAAAGGTTGGAAAACAATTCTCCATGCAACAGGTCCCCAGAAAAAAGCAGGGGTAGCTATTATGTTTGGAAACAATGTAAACTTCAAACCAAAAACAATCAAAAGAGATAATGAAGGGCATTACATACTAGTTAGGGGAAAGCTGCAAGAAGAAGAGATAACAATCCTAAACATTTATGCACCAAACCATGAAGCACCTAACTTTACAAGTCAAATCTTAACAGATGTAAAAAATCAAATAACTAATAACACTATTGTAATAGGGGACCTAAACACCCCTCTGATGCAAAGAGACAGGTCAACTGGACAGAAACTCAGCAAAGAAATAACAGACCTGAACCAAAAGTGTGAACAGATGGACTTAGTAGATGTATACAGAGTGTTCCACCCCACAACATCAGAATACACATTTTTCTCAGCTGCAC